>PRKT01000679.1:166305-189534 GCA_003671525.1 Saccostrea glomerata
AATGTAGGTCGTATCCATCCTGGTAGTGAGCATTACTAGATTATCATCTATGTAAGTTTGGCCAAAGTACAGTAAATAGGTACTTTAGAATGAATTTACTCCGAAAACCTTAACCTGGATACTCATCTGGTAAATGTAGGTCCGATACTTAGCATTGGAAGCAAACTGGTAGTATGCATCCTTAGATGTATTCCATGTACCTTTAAAAGTTTGGTCAAAATTGGTCCTATCTACGTTGAAATGAGACCTGATCCAGAAACTTTAACCTGCTCCAAAATATTAACCTGCTTATTCCTTAGCTGAAATTGCAGCATCTGAAATATTGACTAGTACACTACAAGCAGCTTGCATGCACCTTTGATTAGTTTGGGATATAGAAGTACTTTGAAAGACAACTGCTCCAAAAAACTTGAATATGGGACACCGACGCAGAGGGTATCACAGAAGCTCCCCTTTTAGCTCACCTCGGCGAAGTTGGGGGAACTTGTGTGACACCGTCGGCGTCCAAGATTAAAGTTTTTGATTCAGTTTTCTTTTTAATATTTCTTTGCCCTTTATTAATCACAACTGCACATAAAAGATGCTTCTAGTGTCTTTTATTCTATCCTTCAATGTTTCCGATGCTTCAATTTCAGCAAAGTAATAACAATGTGAATGCTTTGGGAACAGGTTAAAGTTTCTGGAGAAGTTAAGGTCCCATTTCATTGCTACATTGTATGTTGACCAAACTTGCATGGATGTGCATCAAAGGATGCACACTACCGTATTTGCTTCGGATGCTGGATCTCACATTTTTTAAAAATGATTTAACAGGTTTTTGGTATTCTAAAGATATTCTAAAATAATATGTATAAGACCCATGCTGACCAAACTTACGTGGGTGCATCCAACGATGCGCACTACCAGGTTTGCTTGGGATGCTGCATCTGATCTTCATTTTACAGATATGTAGGACCAGGTAAGTTTTTGAACGGGTTTATTCTAAAGTACCTATAATGCTCATATTGACTAAACTTGAAAGAATGTTAAATCGAAGAGCTTACTTCAGATGCTGGGTTTGAACTACATTTTTCAGATAAGGTAAGTTTTTGGAGCAGGTTCATTTTCACGAAATTACATGCCCAATGTTGACCAAACTTGCACGTATGAATCACCTAAGGGTTTGCTTCAGATGCTGAACATGACCAACACTTTTCAGATCAGTGATTAGGCAAAAAAAAATTAATTTCTTGGTTCTCAGGCCCTCCTTCATCTCTTCCAAGGGTGCCTCATTGACCCTTTTTATTGCTAAATCAATAAAATAAAAACAACAAATCACCTCCCTCATCATTTTTTGAGGTTTTGTACAATGTAAAAAGCTGCCTCATCATGTTTTGGGGGCAATAAAAAGTAAAAAAAAAAAAAGCCTCCCTCCCTCATCATATTTTTTTTAAAAAAGGCCTGAGAACCAAGGAATTAACTTTGCATGGCCTTAGGTTAGAGTTTTTGTAGCATTTCCATTACCAAGAAACTGTAAGGCCTATCTGAACCAAATTTGCATGGATAATGCATCAAAATGAACACTCCCAAAGTTGATTTAGATACTGGATTTGAATTACATCTTTAGGATGAGTGACGAGTTTGTAGTGTTTTGATAACCCCATTCCTAAAGTAAATGGAAGTACAATTGCGTATCTTTGCACTCTGGGATGTACCCCTCTAGATCATTTGTTCAATGTCGGACCTTTCCGTACTTGAAGACAACACATTCGTTGCTTATCTATATTTACAAACATTTGAAGGCCCTTTAGTTTCTTGGTAATGGACCTGTGCCCAAAACTTTAACCTGGTCACTCATCTGGAAGTTTAAGGTCAAATCTACACTTCAGCATCCAAAACAAGTCGAGCCATGTAAATCTTGAGATGAATCACACATGCAAGTTTGGTCAAAATAGGTAATTTAGAATGAACCTGCTCCAAAAACTTGAACCTGGTCATTCATCTAGCAAATTTAGGTCAGATCCGGCCTGGTAGTTTGCATTCCTGGGTTAATTATCACCGATTAAATATTGGTCAAGGTACGGCAAATTGGTACCGTACTTTATAATGAACCTACTCCGAAAACCTTACTGTGGTAAATGTAGGTCCGATACCCAGCATTCGGAGCAAACCTGGTAGTGTGCAACCGGATGCTGGATCTCACCTACATTTTTTGGATGATTTAACAGGCTAAAGTTTTTCGTGCACGTTCATTCTGTATAAAACCCATGCTGACCAAACTTGCGTGGATGATGCATTCAAAGATGCACACTTTCAGGTTTGATTCGGGTGTTTGATCTGACTTTCATTTTACAAAAGTGGTACGAGGTAAGTTTTACAACAGGTTCATTCCAAAGTAACTACATGTATATGACCTATGGTGACCCAACTTGCATGAATGTTTCATCAAAGGATGCACACTGCCAGGGTTGATTCAAGTGCTGGATCTGAACTACATTTTCCAGATGAGAGATCAGGTAAATTTTTAGAGCAGGTTCATTCTTAAGGAGGCGGGGGGTCAACAATTTAACCACAAAGTAACCACCAGATTTAACTTATTTTTTTAGATATGGTATCTCAAGCTGTCAACATTCATTTGATAAAGAAAAAATTCATAAATTTTAGTTTTAAATTTTGATCATTTTCTATATCTTTATATGGAGCTCTCCTTTTAAAGGAGATAGAAATAGTCTGAAAATGGTTGCCACCCCCAGCCTCGTTAAGTAATTTTATGCCCTATGTTGACCAAACCTGCACGTATGATACATCTAAGGGTTTGCGATACTGAATATGACCTACATTTTCCAGATGAGTGACCAGGTTTAAGTTTTTGTTGCAGGCCCAATACCAAGACACTGTAAGGCCTTTCTGAACCAAATTTGCATGGATGATGCATCAAGGGATGGACACTTCCAAAGTTGATTAAGATACTGGATTTGAATTACATTTTCTGGATGAGCGACTAGTTTGTAGTATTTGGATAAATCCATTCCTAAAGTAAATGCAATCAAAATTGCATATTTTTTGTACCTTGGGATGTACACATCTCAGAGATCATTAGTTAAATGACTTTGCCTTACTTGAAGACAGCATTCGTTGATTACCTATATTTTCAAACATTTGAAGAGACGGAGTTCCTTTTACTTTGAGTTAAAGAGTAATTCTTAAGTACAATGTAACTATATGCCTGGCCTATGTTGTCCTAATTGATATCGCATGTCCAAGTTATGCGGCATACATGTGCATTTCCCTAAAACTTACTTCTGTAAATCGAAAGGTACTGCTTTTTCTTTAAAAAAAATTATCAATCAAAACGCATAAAAACTTTAACCATGTGAGTTTCAGATTTAACTTTTGCTTTATAATTGCAGAAATGCAGGGCAGTACTTTTTGATGGTGACGGGATTAATCTAAGTCTTTTCAGGCTTTAGCAGATGTGACAATAATCAATCAATTTCAGACATAAAATTCATTGAGGAAAAACTTTGATGTACATTCTTCTTCAGAAAAGTTACTTGTCAATGAATTTACACATTATAATGTAATTCGATGCATGCAAATAAAGACATCATTCAGGGCTGCTTTATATTCCTATTGAGCTTCCGTTGATTTTCCTTTTAAATTTTACAAACTTTGAGATTATGCTTTCCAGAAATTGAATGAGAAATAAAGTACAAAATGCTGAAAACAACCGTTGTATTTTTGAAATTTTGTAAATGCTTTCACGAATATTAAGATTTAATTGCAATGCATATGTAATGATAAAAATCCAGTTATTTATTTTTTTTTTTAGTTTAAGGCATTTTGTCATATAGTAAGCCTTTCCTCTAGTAAAACACTCCCCGGAAATGTTACTCAATATTAATTTTTTTCCATTGGAGGAAGGTTTTCAATAGAGCATAAGTCAATTATTTCAACAACATGTAGTTAAACACATCACCTGGTACTTATGAATCCCTTTACTTTTTTAAAAAGATCACATTGACAACTATTACTGATTTTATTTTTCGATGATTTATGAGGGAAACAAGGTTTTTGTTGGTATTCAAAGGAAGGTCTTGTCACATAGAATATATATCTGTGAATGCCTTAGTGCTAACTGTTCAAAAGTTATGGCCAAGGTTAAAGTTTTTAAGTCGGTCAAATTTTTCGGTCAAGGTCAGAAATATGCATACCCATTTAGAGGATCTTGTCACAATAAAACACCTGTGAAGTATGAACGCCCTAGATCCAACTGTTCAAAATTTATGGCCAAGGTTAATGTATTGTAATTTTTAAAGTTTTTGCTGACAAACAGACAGACAGACGGGCAAGATAAAAAACTTATTTTAATATTTTTTGCAAGCAGGGACTTTTTGATTCCACAAACCTTAAAATTTTGCCTCATTATAGTCATAAAAAGAATTGGTAAAATTGACCAGTTTTGTCCAACAAAACCTCATCTACTCATCTCTGCTTTAACACCCCACATACAAACACTTGTTGAAATGTTAGATCGCCACTGATTGACATCGCTGCACTTTTAATATATTTGTACAAGTAACACATTTAAAGCAAAGTGCTAAAAGGACACATTGTTTCTAATGATATACTGTTATCATTTCCTGTAAACGTTCCTATTGCGTATAGGAAAAAGAGTTCAAGAATATGACAAAACCTCGGAATTGCCTAATCTGTATGAAGAAACAAAAAAGAGAGAGGACAGAACCACTGAATACAAAAAAAATATATCGGTGTAGCCACCTAATTTTAAAGATTTATTTATTGATTTAACAAAAGGTTTTTTTTTTCCATTTTTGACGAGAACATTCTTGAATTTTTTTCCATTTTTGAAGAGAACATTCTTGAATTTTTAAACACTTCATGAAATAAGTGAAAACCTGCAAATGTACCAATATGCTATTCGGACACTCACTGTTTCATTTACTTGACATTGTTCACACTCAACTCCTCAAAAGCCATTCATTGGAGACCACTTCAAAAGAAATCATATAATATTTATATATTTACATTTGTAGTACATGAATCATTTTATTATTCAGGAATTGACATTTTAAGCGTGTTAGTGGCAAGAAGTCTTAATTTTTCAAGGTCACTTTCACGTGCAATGCAGTTTACATTCAAAAAGAAAATTCCTTAAGTACTAATACGCGTAGCACGACTAAGTAAGGAGGCATGCGCTTATTTTTACAAGATTCGCATATTTCCCACAGCTTTCTGTGTGTATATTCATAGTACAAGAGCCGGTGAAGTTGAAGAAATGAGTAAGAAAGTATTCCAGGTCTAAGTGTTTTTTTTTTTCACTACTCGACGTTTGCGGTGGGTGTTTAAGTACCGTCTCGGTTTAAGACCCACTGACGCAGAGCTTCTACCGAAGGAATCTCAAAAATTATAATTTTTTTTGGAAAAAATCTTCATTATAAAAAGATTTTTTTATTAAGCAATGAAAGATGCCACAGAAATATATGTTGAATTCCCTTGATGCTTAAAAATTTCCTTAATTAAGCAACGTAAATGCCAATAAGAATATATGCTTAAAAATCCTTAGTTTAATTCTTGAAAAAAAATATTTTGCATATGTTGCCTCATATTTAGATGCCGACACGCCATATCAGAAAAAGACAAGAAAATGCATAAAAAAAATTATGTCCGCTTCCATATTTATGTTTCGTTTCTTTTTTCTTTCAGAAAATTGATCCTAAAAGGTTAATTTATGCCAGTTTGGAAGTAAAGTGTGCACTTTATGACAATTTGTATTTTAATTTTGTGATATATGACGGAAAGATAAAAGAAAAAACCCTAACCCCTGAAGACACTTGTTTACAAATCACCATGTGATTTAAGAGTAAATCGAACACATCCAACTTAAAGACGGTGCGTTAGGTGTCTAATCTGTAGATAAACTAGTGTTTGAAATGGCGATTTTCGCGTGATAATGTTCTCCATAAACAGATCAGATCAAGGAATGCTAAAGCACCCGAGGAGTCTATTATTTGTTCCCACATTAATTAAGCCTATATTTCACATAATATTTTACAGAACAAATTATACAAATGCCTATGTACAAATTGTTATGACCACGATATTAAGATAATTTAGGAGATATAATTATTGTTTTTTTTTCTGATAGCTATTTTTCCTTGTAGAGAAAATTATTCTTAAAATAAAAAGTGATTTACATCTTATTAATAATCAATTTGTGGGTTTGGGCGTTTATAAATTTTCCTCCCAAAATGATTTTGGTTGTAAAACGCCTTTTTAATTCATTTGACACATAAAAAAAAAATCCGGAATGGCTAACTTTATTTTTCTATGAAGTCCACCTGTCTATCACAATGAAGTAATATCGTGATTTCATTAAGGTGAGGTGCGACTTTAATGTATGCCTAGAAGTGCAACATGTCATTTGGTCGCCATGTGACTATTAACATAAAATGTGTTTACAACTGTCGATCTAAACACGTACGACGCAACATTTCTCATCAGTTGTGGCGGTAGACAGGTCAAAAATGGACACGAGCTGCCACTAATGCCGGAAAAGACTGGACATTATGGTCAATATTCAATGTTTTGTCTCCGAGTTTCCGCAAAATAAAATGTATTTTTATAATGAAAATTGGCACATGATTAATAAGAAAAAAATAGACAGGAGCATAAAATATAAAACCAAAGATATAAAGTCTCTGTATAAACCAAAGGTAAACAAAAAAATATAATTATGTATTTAACATATATTGACTGAATTTTATATACCGGTAGTAAACTATCTGGTACAGAAGTTCCGTTGCTTTTATTTTTGGCGCCTATACTAATTTAGATTGTTTTGATTCATCTCTCACTCGACCTTTTCTTAATATTATTTTTTTATCTAGGTATTGTTATAATAGGAATTACATCACATTTGACCAATAAAAATGTAGATTGATATTTCGTCATCGAAGGTGCCCTGCCGGTATTGCTCCTTTCTACGTCACATGTGAATTAACGACATGTGTCTCCTCGCATACAAATTACCAAGGTCTTTTACATACGTGTCATTATGAGAAAAAGAATAAATTTAACTGGCAATGAAAAAGTTAAATTAGACAATCTCCCATAATGATCTTTTCCGGTTTTTAAAAAAGATAAAACTCCATAAAAATATGAAATTTTGGAACCATTGTGTGAGTTTACCAAGTGCAAGGTCTAAAGAGAAAAACATATTTAGAAACCACACGTCTATCATATATGGGTCATGTCCAATTGCGTAAAAATGACAACATTGGTTGTGTTATAAAGATGCGAAAATTCCCCTTCACATATTCTTAAAGGTACTGCGCAAAACCTGCTTTTACATGTCTGGCTACCTTTAAGTGGGCGCTGAAAAAAGGGAGAGAGAGAGAATATCGAATAATCTTCTCTTCTTAAAAATCAAATTATTGACAATGAGATAAACTTAGATTCTTCTTGAATTCGCCCATTTTAGACATATTTATCCCCAGACGAAAGTTACGCTTAATAACTTAATTCACCGAAATGCAACTTTAAATTTAATTGATTTTTTAAAGAAACAACCAGTGATTAATTTCACAATAAGATTGAGGAAGGACAATCTTATATAGACAGAATGATATATAAAAAATGATTTTCGATTTTCATATCTTAATATTCTAGTGACAACAAAAAATACAGCCTGCTTTAAATTGGTTTAAAAGTTAAGCTCTTTACACTATGCTGCGCATGTTTCAATGGCCTTTTTCAGGGACGGCAAATTCGTGATTTGATATCAAAGATCTTGCATGTTCTAACATCTATTTGGTTTGCCTTTGAAAAATTCTCTATGTTCACATCAAATATATATATATAAACAGTTTTATAAGAGTCTGAGTAGCTTTCGCGTGACAGGATGCATAAGGCCAACCGGTTTGTAAACTTTGCCAATCAATAAACAATAACCGCTTTTGTCAAAAAATTTAAGTGTTTACGATAGATTGAAACTAAATTGTTTTTCTTTTTCATCCATTTATATACATAATTAAGAAAAAAATCATTTCTCGGAAAATTGAATTTATAGCCAACTTAAAATACTGATCCTATTTGATTCAAGTGTAATTATTATTGATCGTAATTAATTATTTTTAATAAATTTATATATACCCTTACCTATTTCGTAACTTAAAGGGAAATTTTTGATTTCAAATGACTAATAAGGAAATAACATTTCAATCTGATGATATTATTAAGGAACAAAATATATTTGAAAACATAAATAAAAAAAATCAACTAAATTTGATTGAAAATTAAAAATGTATTTTGTAGCTTTGCCTGTATGTACGTAATCACGCTGTTAAATATATTCATTGACATTTTAAATTCAAAAGACGTCACAATCTGCAAGTTCTAATGAATTGGAATATATATTACGATATTATTTCTTCGGGCACTTTAAGACTGGATAATTCTTGAATGTATTATATATATGTTTAAGAAAAACGTCACCCGTGCAGTGTACTTTTGAGGCAATTTCGCTATTTTTGACGGCAAAAGGTAAAATATCTACAATTTTTTTTAAAGAATGGAAGTTGAAAGTAATCCGTCATTTAGAAAAAGGAAGGAATAACGAATGCCCTTAAATCAAAGGAAATATTTTCAAATTGAAAGAGGAAAGTTAGCAAAAAAAAACTAATATATATACTCTTGAAGTAAACAAGAATTAATTTTTAGATCAGAGAGGTTTTTTTTTTAAAAGAAAATGTCTCTCTAAAACATTTTTTTTTTTTTAAAGTGTCAACGTCTCATTTTTAAAACAAACGATTTCAATATGTTCAGGTAAAGATCTTTTGGGCCGTAAGCAAATAAAATACAAAAAAAAAAATCCCCAGAAAACATCTTAAATTAAAGAAAATTAACTAAATACATGTAGTACGTTTGGAAAGTTTATGCATGTTTGTATTTTTCTGTCAAAAAAAAAATTAGAAGCATCTCGTCCGTATTTTTTTCCTTTGAAATCATTAATTGGTTTCATTTGAAATATGATAAATTGGCAATAAATTATAATTTATCAGAAAAATGACATACTAGTAAACAGACAGCATTAAACACCGTTGATGTGTTTAATTAGCATATAAGTGATTAATTAAACAAATCAACATGACATATAAATCAGACATATATTTGAATTTGAATTGCGTATCAAAATGAAGTGGATGGTAAAAAATGTAGATGTTTATATTAATCAAATATCTACTTATCTGCAAAATTTGTTTTCTTGGTATATTGATATTACATATATTTGGTAAGGAAGAAAAAAATATACATGTAGTATCTTTTTTTTTAAATTCAGTTATATAACATTTTGAACAGGTTGTAAAATTGACATTTTCATTTAAAAAAAATCAAAATGCAAATAGAAGAAATTTCAAGATTGGAAAGACAGCATTTTTTTAAAATATATATTATAATAAATAAAAGTCCGAAAATTCTTTATAATTATCGTTATTTGCGAGATAAGTTTACTTGTATGATCCTGGGCAAAAGGCGCTGTGAACAATAGATATGGAATGAAAACAAACATTTTTTCAGAATCACTTAATCAAAAGGAGCATGCAGATAATAGTGCATTATAATATGTCAATACCCTCTCCCTCATTTTTGTTTATTTCGAAATACATGACCCAGTCGTCCAATCTTTCATTATGCAAATGTTCTTGGAGAAAATATTTTTTTTTATTTCAAGCGAACCGATTAAACATAAAAACCACACATCTGGGTATCTATGGTATAAAATTTTTTTATGAAACCTTTAATTAATTATAGTTGAACGAAAATATAAATATAAAGGATTTTGTAACAAATTTAATAGAAAATCAATTTAATATCTTTTTGTAAAAGGATGTATATATGGGAAAACATAACATAATTGTGCACAAGTGTACTATAATACTAATAGGAAAAATATCATCTTTTTGACGCAAGGAAAACAATTTATCCCTTAAGCAGCGCAATAATATTCAGAAAATACATGTATATATAAAAAATTACCATGAAGATATTTATCCTTTAGCTATGAGTTCGAGTGCAGAAGTACACCATAAATCATGGATAAACGACAACTAAATTTCAAATCAGCGTGAGACTTAGATATCAGTCTAGATGATCAGTTTGAAAATTCTGAATTTCTGGGGCATGATTTATAAGCTTTCGCGATTCTCCTTCAGATTTAAAGATTTTTTACTGGTAAAATGATTTTGATCAAATTATTTTATTAATGTCGAATCCCGATGTTATTCCAGTGCCGGAATATAAACAAAATTTCAGTATGACCATATTTTGTCAACTTTTACATTGTAATACATGTAGGAGGGTCAACCAAAATATCGATGAAATTTGGTATGTAGGCGAGGGGAGACGTCTAATAATCTCAAAAATAAGGAGAAAACACCTGATATTTAGTGATCAAACTATCAAAAATAGAAATCTTCGTACTTTACAAGGAAGTTGTTTCCAAAAAACCAATCCTAGAGTTTAACGTCATCATACAAGTACGCATGTCAATTTCATTCACTTCCGGTAAAACTGCACAGTAAAATCCCTTTTTGCAAAGAGGTATCTTGTTGATAATTTTGTTATTGATGGTTTTAAAGGTTGCCGATTGTTTTCGACATCGTGACCCCCTTAGCGGGGGTGTTTTGGTTTACATTTGTTTGAGTAATTTTCCTAATTTTTTTTAAAAAATTATTAATAAGATTTCCTTGGACAATCGTTCAGCCCATAAAATGATTAAGAAATTTCCCCTTTTAAACACTGAAAATCATACACTGGTGAACTAAAATGACTCTTGTTGTATTTTTTAAAGAAGTATACATCTAATTAAGTCAGAAGTTATTGTTCATTTTCAACAAATAAACATCAAACCGGCCATTCATCAATACAGATGAAGTTTAACACAGACTAACGACTCTATTTTCTTCATGGAAGATCATTTTATTTCTTACAAATATATACAACAGTATCAAAATATACATAAATTAATAAAATGATATATGATAATAAATGCATAGAATTCTTTCGATTGCGTCTTCGTAAAGGATAAATATCAAATAGCAGTTGATTGATTGATTTCTCCCAATCAAGTCATTTGAATATCAAATATAAAATGGAAGACATACAACACAAAATTGGCAATAAGATATAAAAATAAATATATATCAAAGTCTTGTTTTTAAACAAAATGTAATGTCACACAGAACTAAATACTGGATTGTAGCTTAGCACCGGTGACAACAACAAAATGGCATGATTTGTCAAGGGGACTTTATTTCTCTGTGAGTCATAAACATAAGAAAGTAATAAAAAATGGATAAGTTACATAGTTTGTCATCCGTGCACACAAAAATATGAAAGAAACACCAAGGCTATCACGTTTCGTCGGAAACCCCCCAATTATCCATCTCTTGTAGAGTTTACTAGCAAGCATTCGCACAGAAATAACAAATAGAGCACGGACGAGGTGTTACGAGAGATCACAGCGATACAGTTAAGTCCGATGAACAGAAATGTCCTTTTAAGCATATCTATCCCACTGTTGGTCCGAGGGTACGGCTGCAGGGATTGGGTTGAACATTTGACGGTTCATGCCCATGAACTGGTACGACTGAGACCCAGCATTGGAGGATGAGGAATAGGAACTATTGCCTTGAGACACGTATGAGTTGCCATGGTGACTGTCGATGCCATATCGTGGAGGGGGAGACATGCTGTAGTTGTACTGTTGGCTTGAAGATTGGTGACGTCCGCTTAGCGGCTCCAGTTTCACGGAAGGATTAGATTCCTCGTGATCCGAATATTTACAGTCACTGGCGCTACTCTGATATGATGGACTATGCATGTTTGGAGACTGAGAAGGGTTACCGCTTGGCGGTGAATGATGGTTGGACAAGTCGTAAGGGGTAGAAATGTCATTATTTTGTGTCATGTTGTAGGTTGGCAAGCACATGGATCCTGGGGGTCTGTAAGAGCTGGTCCAGGAAGATGACGTAGTAGTTGTGACTGACGTCATACCATAGGGCGTATACTGATCGCTGTCCCCCTGTATAATTGGATTGGCAGCTGTGGTCGGCAAATATCTGTCGAATTCTTCCAGTTCATTGTAGGCCACTGCCTCCGGGGCGATTTCCCTTAGATCAACTCTACTGAAATCTATTGGATTTTGATGCCCTCCTACAATAAGAATAAGACAAATATAGTTTTCAAACAAGTGATTCATTTTCAGTTTTAGTATTGTTTGCAAAATACAAAAAGCCATTTAAACAAAGAATCAATTTGTAAAGTTATTAGAATGTGTACCTGAAATGTGGCGTACCGCGCGCATGCGGTCAGCCATGGATTTAAGGTTGATCAGATCGTGTTGGTTGGGTGTAGCGGGAGGGGTGGGTGGCCCGTGATTGTTGTGGGAGGAACAATCGCTGGAATCCCCATCACTCATGCCATGGGGAGATCCTTGCATTCCCTTGAACATCATTGCGTGGGACATGTTTCCATTGGATTCTGCTGGACTGCTATTGGCACTTTTCAGAGGCTTTCGTCTGCGGGGCTGATATTTGTAGTCGGGATAGTCCTTCTTGTGTTGGACTCGGAGTCTCTCGGCTTCGTCAACAAATGGTCTTTTTTCATCCTCGTTCAAAAGTCTATAAATAGATTAAATAATATTTTTTGTCAAAATGGGACAAATTAACAATTTTTTAAAACACTAAATGGATTTAAAATGGCTTCTAATGAATATTATACTGCCGTTATTTTTAATTGCAATTTTTTTCTTGTGTAACGTTTCAACCAATATAACACATGCCAAATATGACGTCAGGAGTGAATAATTAGCAATGTCAAACCCAGGACATTATGTGTTTGTGATGATTGTCATTTTGACATCACAAACGAAAGGGAGAAAAATCACACACAAAATAACATTTCCTTTCCCAGCTTATCGCTTAAGGTGCTTAGGAGGTGTATTTTGTATGATCGATATGGTTCGGCGGTCGAACATACATTTTTATGCACATATTACATGCACATTAGCACCTGCCGTTTGCACCTTGAGCTACCGTGTTGACCAAGTGTATCGAAGGGAGCAAGTGCTTTCGATGGCCACCTAGCAGTTTTTTTTTTCGATAGATTTAAAAATAATTAACCCAAATCTTAATGAAACCAATAGGTTAGAATAGGGAGTTAACGAAAATGATATTTATTGCCATTAATTCTTAACATTTTATTTGGGATATCTTTACCTTTTTAGCATAATTTAATTTAATTTTAAAATATACTAAAAGACTTTTTTCTTCTATTTTTATCTAGTATAGCCTGTCACATATTCAATTTTCCAATCAATTCATGGTGAAAAGTACGCTAGAAATGGAATGCTCGTTGGTGTCATAAATTATTGCAAAGCGGAAAATTCCTTGAATATGTTAATATCAACATCGTCTAGGGCAATTATATTCCATCATTTAGATCGATTTTAGGATAATTTTAACAGAATTAGAAAATGTTAAATTGTAAATGATAATTTAGCTAGTACGTTAATATCACGAGTACTTTGCTGTGACATGGGTTGCATTGAAATCTAATGATTTAGTGTCGATTCTAATAATAATTCTAAAAAAGTCTGAGGTTGCATACTAATAATCAGGATTAAAATTATACAACATTTCGAAGAACTTTTTAGGTAAGAGGCACATAATTTATATATATTTCTGATGTGAATCTGATGAATTTTAATCGTGTATTTTTCGTCTTTTATGTTTTCGAGTTATAATTGTATGCGTGACGTCGATAACACAGTGAAGCAAGTAGGAAAAATAAGTAGATGGATTTGACGTAAAACTTAGGAAAGAGCCGCGAGACAGCCTCTCAAATCCCATATAAATTTATTATTTACCTGAAATGGGTCAGCATATATACATAATAAATCTCACATATTATTTATTTATCTCTAATTATTCTGTTCCGCTTAGCAAAATGAAGACACTTAACAAATGTTTACGATTAAATACAAGTTAATTTACCATTCTAGAAAAGGCGAGGACAAGCACCTAATTCAGGAAATGCCTTTGCATTTTATCATTATTAAATAAAGTGGTCAGAAAAATTAGTTGAGATTAAATGCAAGATTTGTTTCCCGATGCTGTTTCTATCGGAAATGCCTCTATACATCATCTGAATGTTTCACGCCACTCAGATCGAGGACCCCACAAGAGTAGTCGGGAGAACTAACCCGATTTCATCACTTCTGAAGAATTAAACAGAAATTCAGATTACATAAAAATTCAAACACAGCAGATTATATTCCAGGGTCTTTTGAGGATATTTGAATCATTTTAGAAGTTTTCTAAGAGTTGATTTTGCTTAAAACTGCCGTTTGTGAATAAGGACTGACAGGAATCAAATTACTCTTATTCTTTTCTAATAAGTATATATGTTACATGTAACAAACGGTCACGCCTTTATAAGAATAACTGAATTTCGGGATGAAAATGGGTGTAACAATTTGCAGGGGTCGACGCAAAATGACATTATGATGTTTAAGTGTCATAATGTTGTAGCGTCTAACCTTTCGTCATACAGTCTCCGATTTTGCAAAAGTGATGATTTATGGCTTGTCTCCAACCTGCGACCTTTCTGTACAAAAAGTGCACCAAAATAATGTCGCAGCGAACCAACTCGACTGTCAACGGGATCGAGCAGATTTTTGACGACCAAAACTAGACCTACAGTGTACACTACATTTATCCTTCTCTAGTATGTAAGTGGCAGATAAAAACGAGGTTTGCTGTCGAAAAGCAGATTAAATTGATGCGATTGGATTGACAGTTACCAGAGGCGACGGAGAAACAAACTGTCCCGGGTTTTTACCGTTAGAGATTTTTACAATATAATTTTTCAACAGTATGGTCACCTGTTCCTTTCCCATAGACTTCCCTAAGATAATGCATAACTTCATTCCAATTAATCATAACGGCATCAAGTATCATATCATATCATTCCCAATAAATCAATTCTGGGATCTTAAGGTTTCGTGAAAGTGATAAACCCAGCTTACCTCCAAAGCTTGCCGAGAGTTTTGCTAAGTTCGGCATTGTGAAGATGGGGGTACTGGTCGGCTAGTTTTCTCCTTGCAGCCTGTGCCCACACCATAAAGGCGTTCATGGGTCTCTTGATGTGGGGTTTTCTCTTCTCTCCGTTAGGTCCTCTCTGGGGCATGGGGATCAGAGACCAATCGTATCCCTTTAAGACTTGTGAAACAGCATCCTGAATTTGCTTCGGAAACTTAACAGGATCATCCAAGCCAGCTTTACCAAGCATGGTTTCGTCTGTTAACGGCCCTGCCCCACGGACAGCCTTCAAAAGCTGTTCAGTAGAGGGCTGGGTACAGGGCGATCCTCTCCCTTCATCGGAGTCGCTCATTTTCATCTGCATATAAAAATTAAAAGTTCCCACAATGAATGTCTTAAAGCTCAAAAGTCTTTCTCCTGTGAATTCTCAAATTTGAGGCGCGTGTTTCAGTAAATCACTGTGTTTTCAAAATGTACAAGTAAGCAAAATCTTTTATAATGCAAGTGCTCTCTTCATGTCATGCGATTGTAAACTAAAGTTTGAAGCAACTTGTTACTCCAGATAAACGGACAATTCGCATAAAATAAAGCCCGTAGGACCGCCCCTTTACAATGGGGCTGACGCATACGGTGAACTGTCGCTTGTCGGTAAACCAATGAAATTCTCAATTAAGCCCTTGACATCATAATGCTATACGCTTCTGGAATAAATTAGGACACCATAGATTTTTATTGGTCAAAAGTAACATTTGCTAAAAAGTTTGTTATGTTTTGACTCCGATTTTTTAACATTGGGCCGTTGACTGGCAAACAATATTTACTCTCGTATTTTAATGTGTTCTAATCAAAATGTAAAAGTTTTCTTTTTGATCAATGGAATTTGCCAATAAACAATTTTACGTAAGAAATTTATATTTGTCTTAAGAAGAAAAATACAACCACGATCAAAGACTAAAGAAGTAATTAACTCTTTGTGTTTTGTACATTACAAATACAGTTTCAATGTTTGGTAAATTTTTCAGTGCTACTACAATAAACGATTGGTATAACTCTTTTAATTTCACAATCTTGAACACTCGAGGTTTTTCTTGTAACAGTTGTTACACTTCATGACTTTAACGCTATCTTAGCACACAGTTGTAGAAACTCATGTTCTGATATCAAATCCGCCATAATCCCCGCCTCCTTCATTCATAAAAGTAATAAATGGTTAAAGCACGTGTGTGTGTAGTACGAGGCCGTTTTTCATTGATAGAAACACAGGTAGCCCAGGTAATATTTTCTATGGGCACGAATCAAGATTGCTTTGCTGTGCGGAAATTAAAGCAAAAAATACAAATATCAGAATATAAAATAATCATCAGGTGTATTTTTTCTTCAAAAAGATCGATATCCACAAACTTCAAAGACGAATCATATGTCAAAATTCAAAAATAATAGGTCAAAGGTCACAGATGTTCTACTGGTTGAAAAACAAAGCTTTGGGGGACAAAGTCGTCTGAAACTTAAGAAATCAGACGTTTCAAATATTTCACTATGACAACTCGCGCCAGGGAACTTAGATATAAAATCAGCTGATCTAAAATTAAAATCGCAGTAGATAAATGTTCTGTAAAGGAAACCAGACCAATCACTCAAATTAATTTAGGAAAAAGTAAGAATAGGTGAAGTTTCAACGAAAACGGCAAATTATTTGATAGAAATATGAAAAAATAACAATTATCTGACTGGTGGTATGCGGAAAGATACAATTAGAAAAAAAAGAAATAGAAAGAATTAAGGTATAAGTAGTGTCACCCCACTGCGCCACTCCATGCATTCCAGATTTATTACATGTATACAGCCGGAATCACAGCCAATGGCTCCAGTTTCCCTCTTAGCTATCTCCTCAGCACATCCCCTTGTCTCCGATTTTGCAACCTAAGCTTTACTATCCCATCTTAAGATTTTTGTTTATATCTCCCCAAAGAGTTTTAAATTCAGGGACATGTTTTTTCCGTAATATTCATAAAAAGAAAATGGAGGACAAAAGCAAAAAGAAAAACAATACAAACAAACGACAACAACAACAAAAAAACAAAAACAAAAACTGAACAAAAATTAAACAAAACGTCACAAACAATACAAATAAAAAACAAAAATAGTTCTCATTAATATGAGTCATTTCACTGCAACAGATATGCCTTTTTCTTGCATACATGTAAGTCATTTTAAATGGAAAACAAAGTCGAAAAAGATATCCTTGTGGTAAAACACAAACACCAACTAAACCCCCTAAAGTGTTTTGTTCTAATAAAGGGAACTCGAAATAACAGTTTTCTTAAAACATCAGATGTTGAATCACAATCTCGCTACTCAACAATATCAAACTTCTGTATGAAAATCTTAAAAGGGAAGACTTTTTCTTTGTAATGTCTTGTTGAAAGTTGTAAATTTTATATTTACCACCACCCGAAAAATTCAAAATTTATAACATGACAGTAAGCCTTTGTGGAGTATCATTTGATAAGCAAATACAGAGTACAAGTGTGAGGATTTCTTGGTAAATGTTCATGCCATATTAACTCTATTCAAATTTGTTGATGTAATTATTTATTCCCAATTCTCCTTAGTGGTGATGCTTGCTTATTTTTTTTACTGAATTCTAAATCATTTTCTTTCATTTTACTTTTGGCATGTATGCTACAAACGAACAAATTGTAATACTAGTGTATCTAAGACAGAAGTACGATTCCGTCAAAAGAAAATCAAAAATGCCTTTAATAAGAAACAAACGCATTTCGTCTATAGTCAAGAAAAATGCATTGGTGTTGTAAAATAACTTATTTCCGTGGGGTAATTTCCATCGATTGATTTGAGTATAGAAATATTAGTCTGTGATTACTAATTATGTATTTTACAGTTTGTTGTGGATATAAATAATTCTCAGGCCTATTCACACCCCGAAAACAACGAAAATTACATCCCACAAAAACAGCGATTCCACAGAATTGAACTGACTATAACGGAAATTAAATGAAGAAAATTCAGTTTTTTGTTCGTTTCCGTTGGCTTGTAATTGGAGTGGGCTAGGTTTGAGTATCCCTTTTTTAATTGTGTTTGAAGTATGTGAATACATCTTATAATACAAGCTTATGTATTGACAGAAATTTTATATTATTTCAATTTATAAAAACTAGAACAGGTAGACAATATAGAAGAGCTAGCCATTGATGTAAAAACTCAAAACCAACATATCAAAAGAACCGGGGTACAAGCCGAGAGAACATGGTTAACAGATTAAAAAGTCGAAATTAGAAAGATCATATCCATTTTTTCTACTACTAAATATTAATCATTTTATTAGCGCATGCACTAAGATGTATAATCTTGTTAACTTTAGACTTGAAAGTATATATGCAAATATTATACTTTAATTAAATCTATAAATTATGGCCATTTTCTACGAACTTAACATAATTTTCCAATGAAAGAGACCCGACTTCTTACATGTAATTCAAATTCTTTGAGAAAATTTTGAAATCAAATATAGAAAAATCAAAGTTTAGTCTGTTAGCCAAAAATTCCATCTGAAATGGATTCGTCCACAATTAATGAGTGCTAGAAGTCATGGAAATTCATGAAAAATAAGTAGGGGGAAGTGGAAAATTGTTTCGAACAGTTGCATGTTTGTATATTGAAAATCAGCATTAATACTTGTTCAACACTTTAAAAAAATTTTATCGTTTTTTTTTGTCAAGGGAATTATTAGGGTCATTTTTGCGCTTGTTCTTATTCGATTAACAAGAGAAAAAAGGAGTTCGAGATTGTTGCAATAGATCCCTGTAAAAATGTGTTTTTACTTTGTTTTGTGACGTTCTTTTATTTATTTTTTATTATTTTATTTCTTATATTTAGAAGATAAGTCATAAAAATAGGTAATATTTAAATTGTACCTATAACAAGTCAAAGTTTTTAAAATATAGATTCACAAAAAGGTTCACATACATAAAAATAACGTATAATATTTTTGCTCCCTTATATTGAATGAACATACTGACGGCGTTGACTTTAATACTACATTGCATGTTTGATTATCATAAACAAATCAATATATCCCCCCCCCCCCCCATTTATAATTAATGTTTGTAAAATAATTTTTTTTTCATACGATTGCATATGACATAACTGTTTATTTTATGAAAATCATTTTACATGTTGGTTATAAAGTCGAACTGCACCTACTTATGATAAATCTAGGTCATTAATATACCTACCACTACTGAATTCTTTTAAATTAACTTTTAAAAAATAATTAACATCTCAGTTATAATTTACATTAACGCTTAAAAAATATCATTAACTGAAGGTTTCTTAAAAGTGGTTATCATGGAATTTGTTTATGATGTTGAATTGTACGCTATAGGTCATTTAGCTCAAAAAATTCTTGCTCAAAAACACAGCATAACGTAAAAGTCTGAGTAAGTATTGATGTTGTTCATAAAATAATACATGGTCTTAAAAAACAAAATATTTATAATAATAATTATTTGAAAAATGTTTGGCTCAGAACCGATTTTTTACAAATAATAAACGAAATATCATGACATTATAATGGATATTGTTCATATATATCTACTTCAGGTCTATGACATTGTTTGAGATACATAAAATTGTCTGAAAATCCTTTCCACTTAAAATTGAAGGACCACCGCCTGCAAGTTTTGGGAGAAGGTGACAGAACTATGATAACACACCAGCACAACTCCTGACGAGAAGTAAATCTGCAACTCATCATGAGAATCGTTTTAATCAAGATTTCACTCAGTATGTTCGGCAAACATTCCACTCAAAGGGCGTTTTATTTTTTCAAAGTGTACCAAGACTTTTCTAGTAGATTTGTACGACTCGTAAAAGTCTATAATCTGATAATTTATGGTAATTTTATTCCAATTTGTTACTTTTTATAACTGAATGGCAAAGTATAGATATGCAAATTACCCCATTGTTATTCATGTATTATCTGCTCTGTAGTGTGATGTATGTCATATAATGTACCATAGAGGTGACAAAGGTTAATCGGCGACTAAACAGTAGTGACGTCATTTCCCAGCATACAAAAGAGTTTCCTATTGAAATAATAGGGAAAGAAGTCAAAATGATGGGACCTTTACAGTCAGCTGATAATAAAAAAAGTGAAATTAAATTAAATAATTGAATGTTAATTGTCATGAATCACCCTAAACTACTATGTTATTCTACCGGTGATCTTTGTTATTGTAAGGATAACAAAATATCCTTTGATATACATGTACTTTTTAAAGTTTATTTCATGTTTTTCTTCCTGGTTAATGAATATACATTGAAACTTAATAAATCACCGCTTTAGGGTACATACATCGTCGCAAGTCACGGGTTTTCTGTCCATTACTCAGTTCCAAAAACCCGATTTGTGGAAATAGAATGGGCACAAAATAGGTGGCTTGCCACGATGGAGTACCTATTTTGAAAAAAAAAATCTTCAATCATTTACTACTGTTGCCCCCCGTGGCGCAGTGGTTAGAAGGTCTGCTCTAAAGTCGAGGAGAACGGAGACAATCCTAATGTCTCGGGTTCGAATCCCAGTGTGGGACTTGGAGACCGGTCAGTCCTTCGGATGAAGACCGTATACACCGAGGCCCTGTGTTGCAGTAGGTGCTGGCACGAAAAAGATCCAACTGCTCAATGGCCCTAAGTGCCTAATTTAGGACAAAATTTGCAGCTCTCCACTGGCAAGTGGTGGCGTCACCATATGTGTGAAAAATTATCGAGAGGGACGTTAAACAACATGCAAACAACCAGTCTTTAAAATATCTAAGGTAAACTGGCTCTTGTCTAGTTTACCTTTTCTTCTTATGAAATATACTTATATTACGCCAAAAGTTTATCGAAACAATAATAAACTGGAACAGAGCAAACAAGAACCTCTTTAAACATTGAAGATGGGATCAGGTGCAACGGTGGACTATATATCCCCTGTCGAACGGTCACACCCGCCGTGTGCTCTTTTTTGTGATCGGCAAAACGAAAACAAAAACACAGACAATTCAGTGTGTAAACTATGACCTTACAAATAGTAGAAAAGCATTAGTCAGCATTCGACTTAATGATTACATTTCAAGCTGTCAAACCTATGAAGTACGATGAAACCTCGAATTAGTAGTGAATGTTCTTTCGCTTAGCACCCTAGCTTTAAAAGAAAATGTAAAGGTTCTTTCATATATTTCACATTAAAAATCGAGATCCCGGGCCATGGAAGATGTTAGCACGATAGAGACCTTCACCGCTTAATTGTCCTGAGGACCGGACTACGTATACCTTAAAGAGGCTGGGTGCATGGCCTTTATGGAAGGGAATTACCGCCAAAAGTCTATGTATCTTGCTTTTATTCTTATTCTGCCTACTTCTTTATGCTTTGTTATTATTGTAATTATATGTCACTTTATTGTTTTCATATTCGTCTTTATTACATTTCACTTTGACTTTTATCCTTCTTCATTTTGCCCTTACTTCTTGTTGCTTTATTCTTGTAAATTCATTCTACTTTCTATTAAACTTATACAGTTTCTTAAATGATTATATCGATTACGAACGTTAACTCAATCACGCAAACAATGAAGCATATTCAATGAAGACGAATACAAGTTGTCCGAATTTAGTGCCGCATTATAACGCTAGGTGGCAGGGGTGTTCGCTAAGAGTGTTGGTAAAATTAGGCAAGCTAACCCGGGCCGGGGTTATTTGAGTTTTTTCAATTTTCTGCCTTAAGTACTGTTAATACTTCTTCAATTAAACTTAAATTTTTAAATGACTGATGTTTGTTATAAGTTCAGGTATATACCCGATACATGCCATTCCCTCGGAAGTCTCGCTAGATGGTAAGATTTCCCCTGGAAGACTGACTATACATAGTGATATCGATGCTTCCTTCGGAAGACTATACAGTGGGACTTCCCCCGGGGAAGTGTCAATATATAGCTAGTCTTCCGTGGAAAATCTCGCTATATATAGCAATTCGCCCCCATTCCTAGCAACCCCTCCCCCGATTAGTTTTTTTTAAATCGTAAAACGATGTTTATATATACTAACGTTTTCAGTTTTTGAAGAAAAGTTATCCGTTCTGTTTGAATAAATATTTAAATATCATTTTAATAGTGTTTTATAATTAAAATCATTTTAACCATTTAGTTAAACATAGATAATCTTCACGAGTACATATGGATAATGATTCTTTCTCCCCCCCCCCCCCCCCCCCCCTTGGATGCAGTCGCCCGCGTGGCACTGTGGTTACGGCGTCTGCTCTATATTGGGTCACGAAGTACAGTAGTATGGAGTCGACCAATACGTCGTGGGTTCGAATCCCACTATAGGATGTGGAGTTCGGTCCTTCGGATGAGATCTAGACCGTATTATCCGAGGTCCCGTGTCGCAGTAGGTGCTGGCACGAAAAAAGATCCCTCACTGCTCAATGGCTAAAAGTCTGAGTATATAGGACAAATTTGCAGCTCTCCACCGGCAAGAGGTGGCTTCTCCATTTGAGTGAAAAATTCTCGAAAAGGAAATTATACACTGTACAATCACACCACCAAAGTCTTAATATATACATACTGACTTCCAGGTGGACGACCTCCTAAGAGGTAATTTTCATCGGTAGAGGGGAGGGTGGCCACGAACTACCGGAAAAGTTCAGCGAAAGGCCTGTTGCCCCCCATCCCTTACTCTTTTTGTTGCAGTACTAATAGTCAATTCATATATTAAAAGTCATGTACTTAGTGACATATGAGTAAAATTTATTAGTGAAAAAAATGGACGACCCCCCCCTTCACCACCACCAAATAGAATTTTCGAGTTTTAAGATTTTTTTTTAGCTCCCCTGGTTGATGACAAACACGGTGCGTATTAAAGATATTTCTTTCTTTATTGAAAAGTGCTATTTTAATATAAAATATGAATGCAGAAAAAAAAATCGGGGTGTTTCTAGTATATCTGGGCGCATGTAGTCTGGTTCCGACTTCGCCTTCCATGCGTGGATCTAGAGGGGGGAGGGGGGTAGGACCCCCTGGAATTTACAAGCTCACTAAAACAAGGAAAAAAAGTTAACCCCCCC
>PRKT01000679.1:191022-217387 GCA_003671525.1 Saccostrea glomerata
CCACCTAGCGTTAAAATGCGGCACTAAATTTTGACGGTTTGACAACTTCCATTCGTCTTCATTGAATATGCTTCATTGTTAGCGTGATTGAATTAACATTCGTAGTAGAGATAATGCTAATAATTTATTTAAGAAACTGTTTAAGTTTAATAGAAAGTAGAATGAATTTACAAGAATAAAGCAACAAGAAGTAAGGGCAAAATGAAGAAGGATAAAAGTCAAAGTGAAATGTAATAAAGACGAATATGAAAACAATAAAGTGACATATAAGTACAATAATAACAAAGCATAAAGAAGTAGGCAGAATAAGAATAAAAGCAAGATACATAGACTTTTGGCGGTAATTCCCTTCCATAGGCCTTGGCCATTTTTATACTATTTTGATTTCCTTTCGAAGAAGAGCTCGAAGATAAAGATAAAGATATAAAAAAAAAATGATCAAATTTTAAAACTAAAATTTATGAATTTTTTCTTTGCGAAATGATACTTTACAGCTCAAGAAATCATATCTAAAAAAAGTTATATCTGGTGGTTGATAAAAAAAAATCTATTGACCCCCTAGCCTCCTTAAGATTTACACGCCTTGCCCAATTTTGAAAATTTTATCTTTAGCCAGCAAAAATAATGGATACAGATTACTGCATGAGAATCGGCTTTCGAAGCAGGGATTAGCAAATTTCACAGCGCGCAGGAATTAGTCCATTCACAGCAATTTCTGGGGAATTATTTACATTTATCGTTCTAATTTTTTTTATTGGGAAAACATAACTGTTATTTATGTTTGTATATATGTACCTCTTGTGCCAATAATCTGGTTTACAGTAATAAAAGAATTTCATTAAAAAATCAAAAGAGGTATAACAATATTTTATATAGTTTATTCTAAAAATGTCTTTTCTTTCTTTGTTTGTACAGGATTAACAATGCAGCTATGAATTTTTTTTTCTTCATCAGCTGCACCATTCATCCCCATACAAAAACCAAAGAAAGGCATTATTGTTAAAGTATTTCTAATTGAAGGGTTGAAGGTCGATCTTCTTGCCCTGCCATTACAATTATATATGTACCTATTAGCATGACTGTCATGACAAACAGCACGTATACTTTCATTTCAGGACGTAAATAATATCTGGATACAGTAGTTGTAGAATTATAGCAAACAACATTGATAAAGTTTTAAAAAATAATTTTATTTAATTTTTTATTGTTATAATTCAATTGATGTTTACTCATTCAAGTGAAGGATTAATTGAACGCACGCACATAGACATCGTAAATTAATTAGGGCACATGCTTAAATGGGAGCAGCTGAACTGCATTAATATAAGAGAATTAAAATTCTTTCTGATAAGATTTTCAAAAAATCTTACTTTCGTTAAAAAATATAATTTATGGCTTCATCGGAGATGTCATGATACTAGTACACTATTATGTAAAACGTTTATCGTAATTCTTCATCTAAACATCGTCTCATTCATCACGTAGAAAATATACAATCCTTAATTTTTCATACTATATATATTTATCTGCACCATCTGTCATCAAGACATTATCTTTAAAAAAATAGGACAAAAATATTAAATGCGATTTAACCATTCACATGCATTTCGTGACCTTTTGTCCTGTTATCTGCGAATGTCCTGTGAAAGCTTCCCAAAATCAAACTTCTCAAAAAATTTGTTTACATGTTAGTGAGGGACATTATACATCAATTCTAAAAAATGGCGGATCATTGAACTTAACATTTACATTTCATTTTAACCTTAAGATTTTCCCATATTCTTTTTATTCACTTTTGAATATAGTGAAGCTGAGGAAATCTTAAGCAATGTAAAATAGTATCGCAAATTTATAGCTACCTAATGTTAAAGGTTGAATTATGTTTTTAAATTTCCAATACCTTTTAGACTCATAAAAATTTTGCAATGAGAACCTTTCAATTGCATCTTTTATATTTCATTAATCAGATTTGTTGTGGGTTTTTTTTTTACTGTTTATGTATTTGTTTTGTTTAAAATTTCTATATATCATTTTGAACATAATAACTTTCTAATAATTCATAATCTAGATTTCTTATCCTTTCAAACGAAATTTGAAACAAATGATCGAAAAAATATATGAATCATTTTCACGAGAACGTCGAGTTCCTGTCAAAACAGGTTGACCTTTCAGAAATATATTGACAATTTATCTAATTTATTATTAAAATGATAAAAATAACTTATACGGACTTCCGTTTCACTTATGTGTCTCTTAAAAGTCACAAAATATCGTAGGAAATTATAGATTTTTTCTAATTTCTGTTTTCTTATTGAGGAACACGTTTAGGGACAGTCATATTTATGATCTTTATTGAACCGAAAACGCGTAGAAATGTTTAAATATCGTCTTTGTGAGTCAAAATATTATACAGTTTATTTATACGACAATTCGTGGAATAAACTTAACATTTATTAGGATTTGCATAATCTATCATCACTTCATCGAGCAAAACAAATCCAGTCCGATAATCTCAAATGTGAATGACCTCTACCTTGCGACATATTTATTGTTTTTTAACCATCTTCCAGCAGATTTCTTGTTGCGTATGAACCTTTCCTTCCTCATTTGTATGAAGAGCCAAGGTGAGTTCCTTGTTACGATTCACATTGCATACGTCAATGCATAATTACCTGTGAGTGTTTAGTATGTACATCATATAGGTATTTGTGTAAGCCTAATATATGTCAGTGTATCACTGCCATAAAAATAAGGATCCCACACCCATTTTTGCCGTCTTGCAATATGACAAGAACAAGTCACGTGACTGAAACTACGAGTTGTAATCTTTGCAGATTTCATTCATTTATTATCATTTGAGAGAAAAATTATATTATTTAAAATATGGCATGTTTAAATACTTAAGGAGCGGAGAAAACATTATCTTGTTTTTCATTGTTTTTTAGCGAGTTGTGAAACTTAATGAAGGCCAAAGAAACGTCCAATTAAAAATAATCTTCTCACAAACCGTGGGAGTAATAATAATTGTCAATTTAATAAAACTCCTTTAAAAAGGCAAAATACAAACTGATTGGAAGGCAATTTTTATTGAACAGAAATAACTGCAAAAAATGTTCATTCATCAGTGAAAAAAAGAAACGCTTCATATATCAATTGCTTTCTTCGTTTG
Organism: Saccostrea glomerata; assembly: GCA_003671525.1. Lineage (NCBI taxonomy): Eukaryota > Metazoa > Mollusca > Bivalvia > Ostreida > Ostreidae > Saccostrea > Saccostrea glomerata. The sequence continues at coordinate 194,192 of PRKT01000679.1, forward strand.
ATATTGAATCAGTCTTATTTTGTCAACAATCGATATAATATATATAATTATGATTAATTAGAATTATGGAGTGGAACGAAACTGCTGTTCCTTGTAAATATTTATTTTGTAGATTAAACTCTAATTATCCATATGATCAATCATAACCTTGTAGTATGTATGAATAAAACAATTTTTTTTCTTTTACTTCATTATTCAAAACTCTGATGGACAAATCCTCTCTTTTTGATTTATACGTTGCTCATTGAATTGGGTCAAGTTTTTCATAACAAAAATGCGAAGATTCGTCGCTGGTCTATTCGACTTGATTAGAACCTCTGAAATCTAAGTAATCAGTTTTTAAAGTGGTTTCAGTAAAGAATATCGGCCTTCACCTCTTCGAAATATTGATATGATAAAAAAAATCATATGATCCATTAGTTGAATGAAGATTACTTGAATGATCAATTCCGGATAAAATATGACATTAAATATCTTCGTGTTTTTTTCAATGTGATCCGTAGTTCATCACATTGTCTTGTTTACTCTGACTGTGTTACACAGCAAAATCGTTCCTGATTACGCATGCTTCACCAAGCTGATCCACACATTACCAGAGCTAAAATGATTGGTTGATCAATCAATTGATGTAATGACAAAACTTCGTATGTAGTAATTTTCAAAACGAAACAGGTAAATCAAATGATAAAATACAGGAACATATGTATAGGTATGTGTAAAACAAGTGCATCGTTATGTTTTAGAGCAACTTATAAAACTGCATGAGTAAATGAAAAGTCTTTGCAAACATTAACGTCAGAAAAAAGGGGAAAATAAAAGACAAAAATCTCACAAAAAATATGTATATAGTTGTACAGATTGATGGCGGGAACAAAATTCAACATAGTCCGAAAATAGCTGACGTTCTTCAGACTTTTTACGTGCCAGGAAAACGTCAGAACTGGTGTTATTGTGAAAGGTGTCAATTCGACCGCTACCAATCGGAAGCGTATTTCTCAAGTTGATTTTCGATACTTGCAAACCGAATTTAAAAAATGACAAAATCACAACTTTTTAACAGTAAAATACTTTTAGTGCTTAGAAATATAGTTTTACGATTCATTTATAAAATAAACATGTACAATCTTATGAAAACATTTATCAGTCTGATTTGTTTTCCTTTATCGAAAATGTGAACTGTTATTTTCTTTTCATGCAGATTTGGTTGAGTACTGGATGCATTGAGCTATTTGATAAATTGTGTTTTCGGCATTTAATTCAGTTAGGAAGTAACGAAAAGTTGTTCCAGTTGGAGAATTTGCCAGTTTTTATGATGGCGCCGGTTCGGATGTTTTCATGGCACGTAAAATATCACAAATGTGAAAAAACCTGAAAAGCCAGATATTTCGGATTACGTTTGCTCCAGAGTTACGGAGAAAGGAGTTTATCCTTACGTCGCGGGTTTCAATCACAATAGGGGACGAGCATACCGATCCTTTAGACGAGACCGTATAAACCGAGGTCTTACGTCGAATTCTCGAAAGGGACGTCACAAACAAGCGTTATACAAATATATCAATATAATTAAACAGAACTGTAAGACCTACATCATTTTGGTAACTGTATTTATATATTCCTCAAAATAGGTTTTAAAAACATTTAACTGCCTTTTAAAAAGTGGCAAAAAGTTTCATTTGCGAGTTTCATAACTTTCTCTTTAAGTTACTTAATTAACTTAATGAATTAAAATGCCTTGGTCCCACTGAACTTAAACTCGTTTCTTTTAACTGGCTCATTCCAATGAGATATATAAGGAATAATGTATATATATATATATATATATATATGCATTAGACAGCATAAAATTTTAAAACTATACTTGTAAACAAGGTATCAGTCATTTTGGGATTCCAACCAAACCTGACTTGTCTCGGGGAGTTCGTTTTAATTCGTTTGTGTGTAAATAAATCTTACATATATTTTCATTAGCATATATGCATGGTAATTCACTTAAATATAGTATAGCCAATCATTAGCGTTAACGTTTAGATACCAAAATGTACGTTTTTACTTGGGTCATGAGCAGCAAAAACTAAGAATCAAACTCCTGACACTTCTTAATTTTTGATGTCATCTTTTTAGTTGCGATTGATTCTTATAGACTGCAAAAATGTTTATTTTCAGTGTTGACCTTTACCACAAATTTACCACAACCTTAAGAATAATTTTTGCGCGAATATTCAAATGTTTTTTTGTGTCTTCATATATATCATATATACATGCTTCATTCAGTAATGACAATGATATACAAAAAATCTAATCGTTACTTCTAACTCAGTTTATTCGTTACTTTATTAACAAAAGGTGAATCATAACCTTGACATAACGTCAAGGTCACAGTACAGTCATCCATATGGTGAATCATATCATCCATCACAAGGTCAAAGTCATTGTCTTCACTGTACTACATCAAACAGTTTGATGTATCATCATAAGAATGACTGAGACCTTAACGTTATGTCAAGGTTAGGTGTTGACCTGTGTTTAAACTTTCAACAATCTTCCAATAGAAAGAACATTTTTTTTTATTAATGATAAAATGTTTTGTGACTTTATATATTATACGTGCTACGTCTCAATAGATATTAGAGAAAAATTCTCGAAGGACTTTAAGTATTAGTTATGACTGTGATTTTGACCTTGTGATCGATGATATGATTCACCATATGGATGACTGTACTGTGACCTTGACGTTATGTCAAGGTTATGATTCACCTTATGTTAATAAAGTAACAAAGAAATGAGTTAGAAGTAACGATGATTTTAAAACATTATTTAAAAGGTCAGTGTTAAATGAGGACCTAATTGTAGACGAACATGAAATGGGGACGTGAACATATATTTGAAGGCATTTTAAAATTACTTCATAGCGGTAATTACTTAACGAGCTAATTAAGAATAAAAAATTAAGGCATATAAACCTATCTAAAGCCAATGAATGCTTGAACGACTTCACACTTTGTATATTTTTTTAATTCATGTAATGTTTTTTTTTCTTGAACGTGATTTATTGCCATAAAACATCTCTTCTCTGTGGTTTTAATAGAACACCTTAATGTACGATTAATTATTTAAGTATGCAAATGAAATTCAAAATCAACAACTTCAAAGTACAGTACTCAAATCTTGAGTGACATTTTCTGTATTGCATATCTATCTATTTTCAATCAATGCCGATCCTAATTCTAAGTAACTGTCATCACAGATCTATTAAAAATTTAATGTCAAGGTTATTGTGAGACTCTCTCATAATCCAAGAAAGATCAATCGACATTTATTTATTTACTGTGTTTTGAAGGTAGCTAGATTATACCAGCTCATTTTTTCCGTTTTGGTTTTTATATTCAAATGCTTCGTGTTCATGATTTCGGCAAAGAAAAGGGGGGGGGGACCATAATACCATCATATCAAAATTTTCAAAATGAGAGTAAAATGATCGATTCTGGTTATTTATTTGATCACACTTTTGTAATCTAATGATACACACGGAGATTCCATTTATTTAGCTGATCAAATTTTTGTAGTTAAATGATAAAACCGGATATTAATTTTTGACGTATGTTAAGGTAATAATTAACATATCAAAATCTTAAGAGATGATGTGTTTTCAATGAATATTTCACTTCCTCTGAAAATAAATATGCCGAAAATTCACCTTTTAGGCCAACTTTAAATTTTTCGCTTGTCCTCTTCCGACTTAAAAATGAAAAAAATTTAGTCGGTAAGTAGGTTATTTTTTTTAAAGAAAATTTCGAAATCAATGCTTCATTTAAAATCTATTTTTCATAGTACATAAAAATATTAATTCTTCCCGCAGTTTCTGGAGGTTAACAAAAGTTTTGAGTTGGGCCATTTTTAGCCAGTCGGTCGGGAGAGGGCAACCGAATAAATAAAAAATGACCTTATATACTTTGTAACTTCTTTAAAATTTTGATGTTATGTTGCCTTTCGTGTTGTCTATTTTGTAACGCATTATGTTTCGTTTGTTACTTATTTGGTGTCGTCTTTTTGACTGTCGCAGACAGAATGATACTTTTTTTTGCTAAGTCTGTGTGACTGTCTGAAATAGATAAAACAGATAGAGACAACTATTGTACTTTGAGAATTTCTAATTATTGAAATAAATAAGAAATCATGATTCGTATGTGTTTATTTCTGGATATACAATAATTGAAATGGTACTTTTTAATTTTGATAAATGGAGACATACCTTGGTACGTAATATCGGGAGGAGAGCTCCCTCTATCATCCACTTTTTACCCCAGAACATATTTTTACTGTTGAAAAATACTCTTTGAAAAGACGTTTAAATTTGTACCTTCCCTTTTCAGTTGCAGCATAGTCTCAAGTCATGCTACCATCAACACTGCGAAAAAATATAACAAAATATAAAGATAAATAAATTTCAAAACCAAGACTTTTTTTCACAGGACATACATTCATTTCAACATTCTTTGATGATTTAGTCGTAGTTATGACCATTTGAAATTTTAATTAGGAACCAGATTTCTCATTTGAATTTTGTATCTAACTTTCTAACGGTTGTAGAAATTTCACTTTTTTTCTTACAGGGGGTACTATGGTATTCTACATTAGTGAGATATATTTGTATATTGTTCCACTTTTGAACCAGGTTACATTTGCCCTTTGTAGTTTTGCTTAAGCAATACTCTGGGATTCTTGTATAAATAGGATTGTAACTTTCTCGATGCAGATTTTGAACAATATTAAGTTCGTATAGCAACACATTGTTAAATTTACATGTTTTTTTTTTAATAGAATGAAGAATGTTGATTAGCTGGATTAAAGTCTGACATGTATTTTATTATCTGATCTAAAATTATCCACATTTTTAATGCATTTCTACTCCTCATGAAATGCATGATTATGATTTATATTCCTACATTACAGTCTGTGAGAGTTAATAATAAACCTCCTAAGCTTTCAGACGAAAAAATGATATTTTTCCTCTCTGCACAGTAATTTCTTATGAAACATAAAAATGTTCTTTTATAACTAACATATTGCAGGACTTCCTTGAAAAATAAGGTGAGACAACAATCTAAAAATTAATTGGTAAGTGAATAAGATGGTTGTCCTTGATTTATTTCCTACTATATGTAGAGACTTGATCATTCGACTCGTGGACTCGCAAAGCTGACAGAATTTCGCCCAATTTTGTTATGGCGCTGTAAGAGACAGTCTTGACTGTCATTTAGAATCAGAGAAATTATTTTTGTTTCTTTTTAAAGATTTCATTACAAATATAGTGTGTCGTGTGTACTTTAAGTGTGAGGGAGATATATTTAATTTTTTTTTCCAAGAAATATTCTTTCTCGTACATGTACATGTAGCACAGTGCTCTCTTGCAAAGAGCTCTCGGGGTTGAATTAAGAGGAGATCCGGCTAATGATCAGACAAATTAGTTCTTACCAAATTGTAAGGATAATTCAACTCTTGACAGATTTATACAAAGTTGTATAGAGTTTGGTCTCAGCCCATGTGGACCTGACACAAACTCAAAATGACGGTAACTTACGAATCATTAAATTGGATCTGAAGACTCCCTGGAACCAATAAACACCGCTTAATTAAGTTATCGCAGTAATTAAAGGCCTAATCTAACAAATGCTGAAAACATTACAACCTGGAGTGATGCGAACAATGCTGACAGGTTCTTTCTGGGATCTTTGGGCATCGGTCTAAGCGTTGCAATGTCTGACACGATTTCGTACGGTGCATGAAATAGAAATTGAAACGGGGCATTATGAGAACCGTGAACATGAAGACCTGGTCGAACTCTGTGCAAGATCATGGGTGACCTCATGTCAGGTGGATGTTCATTATTTACCGCATTTCTCTTGTAGCAGCTTATTAATGTACAAAATATAAAACACGTTCTTCGTCCTATGCACTTCTTTATAGTTCTTCGATATATCGGTTCTTGTTCTATTATATTAAAAACTAGTAATATGAGTTTGCCAGATTTTTACTTTTTCAAATAGTGTCCACTCCCAAAATAAAATGGTTTTGTAACCGTTCTAGTCCAAATTGCGAATTTATCCAATGTGACTTATTACAAGTATTGTAATACGTTTAATGCGGAAATTTGCATATCCTCGTCATGCTTATCCGCTATCTACTGTAAAATACTACTTGAAGATGCTACGGAAAACAGCTTTTGAAAACTTGTATAAAAAATGTCGGCTCGCGAGCGTTATCGCTACTGTACAGACTTCGATTCAAGTGCTTCTTCGCATTTTTGCAAGCGGTTTTGACATGACATTTTCATTACAATTGTCAATAAAGATATGATAATTGTGATCTTTTACTTGTTCAACACGACGGCATCAAAGTGTAAACTGAAATTGATAATTAGACAAGAGTGATTTCCAGACCTCTTAACTTGTAAACGTAATGCAGTAAAAATAGAAAATTTGATCATAATACCAGAAATAAATTCTTACGTAAGTCGCGCTTGTAATGCAAAACAAGAAGCTGTGGGGGTCACGTGTAACTTATTTATCACCGAAATGACAGCTCATTTGCATAATTTAAAATTTAATGCAGTTTACGATGTGACCCACTGTCCTTCATAAATTTGAGCAATAAGAAGTTTGATACCTATTTGTCTTTAAAAAAGCACTTTTTCGAACTAAACAAATAAGATGGTCCAATGTAGAGAGTTGATGATTATTCATAATTAATTGTTTTAATAAATTTTGCCTCATTAAGTTGATATATAGGTCTTCTTGACAGCCGAGTCGAAACGAACCAAGTTAACGACTGTCAGAAGGCGCCGATCAAATTTAACTCCATGAATAATTATAATTAATACAAAATCCATTAAGATATTACGAAATGTTCTGGTTGCATCACCGGTTTCATAAAACGAACACATTAACCGTGAAAAATAAGGAAGGTAATGCACTGAGGACGGGCAATATATTTAATTTCGCCTCTTGGCATATATACCAGAAAAACTTCACACGGGGCAGAAATGAATGCAAGAAATCAAAACAAAACTCAAATCACATTTCAATATCATATACAGTTTTAGTGGAAAGTTTACACGAACATGCACAACATACGATAAATTAGGTTTGAAAGATCGACACGCCTTGGGATCTGCAAACTTTTTTACTTTTTGTTAAATAAATACGACGAACCAAGGATTACGACAGCTAACAAGCGACAATGCATGGAGTTGTGCATCAAGAAAGGGTAGAGTCTGAATTCTGTTTGATATCTGATGGCACTAACATGCTTTTTAGTCACGCAGAATTCTCGCCACAGGAGAATGTGACGTCATGCAATGTGATTCTTAGACTTCCATGAGCAGATGGAAAACTTTTGACATTTTTTTTACTTAGCATGAGAAAATGAATGAAAGTGATGGATGGAGAATAAATCATAGGTTTTTGTTACAACCTTTAGTTTATAATGAAGTGCAAAGCTATAAAATGTGTATCCCTAGCCATTCCATGTTTACTTAAAAGTAATGAATTTTAAAGAAGTAGGCTCGGCTCGTTTCTTTTTTCCCTTTAAATCATATATATATTCAGGAAACCCATGATGAATACTGAAAGACGAAATTTGTTATATATTTTCTTCGAATTACTCAAAAAGAATGATAATCAAACTAACTGCCTTTCCCAATCTTGTATGTTACTATGAAGAAACTCCGTATAAAATTTTGATGTATATTGTTTAAAGGGAACCCAATTGGGCCAATGTTAAGGTTTTGTGGTCCCAAAGATTTTTTGTGAAGAAACCTTGAAATTTTGAAATTTGTATAAAAGCAATGTTTTTTAAAGGTACATGTATAATTATATATATACATGTATATCCTAGTCTTGATATATTCATAAATTCTAGTTATTCCATTTCAAAAAAATATTGTAATTATATTTTTTTTTAATATATCGCCTTTACATTTTGTACCATATCAATATTATATATGTAGATCAAGATTTTTTTTATTGTTTACTAGTAATTAAACGTATACATGTCATTAAGAGTGTTATTTGGACCTGGTGTCGGTTCGTGGATAAGAACATCAGAAGCTGGCGATTCCAGGCAAAAACTGGTACCGTTATCACTTGTTTGTTTATTGCATGTGACTGACAAAACCACAGGCTGATTTTCAGCAAAAAAATGGCTATTTACTGCGACGTAGACCCTGATTTTAACGAGATTAATTTGAATAGTTGCATACTAAAAAGATGTTAAAATCACTAATTATCCGTTGCGGTTAGTGTATTGATTTAAAAGTTACTGGGTTGACAGATACACATTTTCGGAACTGGTCGTTAAATCGTCACTTCCAGTGAATTCTTTGATCGAATTTGAAGATTTTCTTGCTGAAAAGGGAATTTTTCTTTACACAGATGCCCCCCTCCCCTAAAAAAAGTAAAAGTTTTCCCTTATTTTTTTTTATTACATTATGTAAAGGGTGGTTTTGACAAAGTTAATCTCTACACTCTATCCTCATTATAACGTATTAGTCCATGCTTCTAGTATTTTATTTATCTTCTTTAAATTTTATTTACTAACTAAAACGTTTAATAAGTAATTGATACTATTTGTCACCTTGACTTAAGATGAAGACATTCTACGACTGAAAAGGTGAAACGACTTCCAGATTCTTCCCCCAGTGTACATGTAACATCCAATATTATTCATACTAGAAATAACAGCATTTTAAAAGCATTAACAGCAATTAGTTTTTGGAATTGTTACCTACTAAAACTTGGAAAATATGTAAAAAGAATGAATTTCATTTCGATGCCAATAAGAAATTTAACACTACTTTTTATCATGTGTGGTCTATCGCTCATAACTTCTGACACGTAAATATCATTGAATAATGAATACATTATATTTTACAAGATTTCAGATTTCAAGGGAACGACAGGGTGGTGGATATTGGAATAAATGGGGAAAAGGGTTATCCTCGAATCGTGTTGGGGTCAAGCAATATTATATTCAAGTTCTTTGATTTTATTTCATTCAGGGATTCCTACTGAAAGCTTTCATTTTGAATCAAAAGCACAGTACACGAGTTTGTCAAAACCACCAGAGATCTCGGAGACTACTGGTGGGTTTTTTGGTTGTTAAACGTCCCTCCCGAGAATTTTTCACTCAGTTGGAGACGGTGCCACTTGCCGTTGAGAGCTACAAATGTCTTACACTTGGCACTTTCGTCTGTTGAGCAGAGAGTATGAGGCGCCGTCTTGGTATTTGCTGCCAAAAAGTGATATCACCTATTAATTTCAGCTTTTGATTTAGTGATATAACTTATTCGAATGAGTGATACCACCAATTCGAAAGGGGGGATATCACCTTTTCAAATTGAAATGGTGATATCACCAATTCGAAATGGTGATATATCGAGGCCAATAAGGAAACTCAGGTGACCGATTCCTGTCCCTTTTTGTCTGGCGTTGTGTGGTGTGCGTCGTGTGTTAACTTTTGAACATTTTCAGCTTCTTCTCTGCAACCGCTCAACCAATTTCAACCAGTTTTGGCAAAAAGCATCTTTGAGTGAAGGGGAATAAAAATTGTGAATTTCATGGTCCCTGCCTCCCCCCTGGGGCCTGTGGGGTGGGGCATAATCCACTAAAATTAGTGCAATCTTTAAAAATCTTCTTTACTCATGGACATCAAGGAGTCAAATTGTTGGTATGATTGTAATACTGTAAAATCACATATTTTCGTGGTGTCAAGTTTTCGTGGTTTTAGGAAAAACTCTTGGTTCTTGGGGATGTTATTTTTGTGGATGTAGAATTGTTGAGTAGTAATGTATGTCACATTTTACATTTCGTGGTGTAAATGAATTCGTGGGTCTCTTCACACCACGAAAACCATGAAAATTAAACCCCCACGAAAATTTGTGATTTCACAGTAAGCATTTAGTTTTCTACCAAAATTATGAAAATCATGGATCCAAGGTCTGGGTTTCTAGTGCTAGGGCGGGGATATATAGATTATATATAGTGAAAATGCATTATTTCTTTGAAACTCTTCTCTGCTCCTTGGGTATTAAATAAACAAACTAAATACATAGTTATCATGAGCAAAAATGCCTCTTCCAGAATTGTAAATTTTAGGGTTAGGGGTTCTGGTCTTAGGGTAGGGCTCTATTGATTATATACTGCAAATACATCAATTCTTTGAAAATCTTCTCTGCTCCTGGGCATTAAATAAACTAATTAAGTATATAGTTATGATGACCAAGAATGCCTCTTCCAAAATGTGAATTTTATGGCCCTAGGGACATGAGTTCTGGGGTGGGGTGGGGGGCTCTATTGATTATGTAGAGAAAATGCAGAAATTCTTAGAAAATCTTCTCTGCTCCTGGGTATTAAACAAACTAACTATATACATATTTATTATGAGCAAGAATGCCTCTTCCACAATTGTGATGACCCCAGGTGAGGGGTTCTGATGTAAGGGCGGATCTAAATTGTGAAAATGCATTTTTTCTTTCAAAATCTTCTTCTCTGCTCCTGGATTTTAAATAAACTACCTAGTAAAATGTTATGATGAGCAAGAATGCCTCTTCCACAGTTGTGATGTTTATGGCCTCAGGGTCAGTGGTTCTGGTCTTAGGGAGGGGCTTTATTGATTATATAGTGATAATACAGTAATTCTTTAAAAGTCATCATTTTTGCTCCTGGCTATTACATTAACTATTTAAGCACATAGTTATGATAAGAAAAGAATGCCTTTTCCAAATTTTGTCAATTTTATGGACCCAGGTTCGGGGGTTCTGGTCTTTTGCGGGGCTCTATTGATTATATAGTAAAAATGCATTAAATCTTTGAAAATCTTCTTCTCTGCTCATGGGTATTAAGCAGATGAACTACATATATAGCTTTGATGAGCTAGGGTCTTCTCCGAAAATTGTGAATTTCAAGGCCCCTGAGTCAGGGATACCATAGACTAGGGGGGGCTCTATTTATATACTACAAATAAATTAATAGTTTGAAATCTGTTCCTTGGTAACGTTACATATATTAATAAAACATTTTGGATTTGCAAGGGTGCCCTGTGAAATGTGTGGACCTATAGTCAGGGATTCATGTGTGGTAGGGGCACTACTGATTATTGCTGAATATTACGGAGTACTTGAAATGTATTTTTTTTCCCCCAGTCTATGGGTATTCAGGATAAACCAAAGGCTTTTTTCAAAATATTTGTCAATTTTTGAGATTTTTGTCTAAGAAAACAATGCTAATCACTACTTTATAATGCAGGAAAAATTCTTGCTGATTATTAAATGGTCTTCTAATTATTTAACAATAATCAAACATAAACACTAACACATGTGAATGTGCCGTTATTGAAGCTTCTGATTTGGTCTGTAACTGCCTGCTTCTAAAGGAGCAATAAATCACTGTGACTAATTGCTAAGTGTATAGTTATGATTGGCAATGGTGCCTCTTTCAAAATTGTGAATGCCAGCGTCTAATTTAAAACATGAACCAAATTCAATCATTGGAAAGTTGTTGCATGATGCTCAGGTAACCTATAAGGCCCATGGGCCTCTTGTGTATCGTGTGTGGTCTATTGCTGCTAACTCCTGACACGTTAATATCATTGAATAATGAATACATAATATTTTTCCGATAAATAGATAAATTTTGCTATGATGAATTGTTCAGATTTCAAAGGAACGATAGAGTAAAGGCCATTGGAATAAATGGAGGAAAGGGTAATCCTCAAATCGTGTTGGGGTCAAAATTAAACTTTTTGAAAGACTGTGACACCAGCAACATTATATTCAAGTCTTTTGATTTTATTTCGTTCAGGGATTCCTAAGAAACCAGTTTTACCATAGACTGTAAGTTATCATTTTGAATCAAAATCATAGTACAGGAGTTGGTCAAAACAACCATAAGTCTTTGAGACTGTAGCTCTTCTGGTGTTTTTTTTGTTTGTATGTTGTTTAACGTCCCTCTCAAATTTTTTTCACTCAGTTGGAGACGCACCACTTTCTGGTGGAGAGCTGCCAATGCGTTACACTCGGTACTTAACATCCATCGAGCAGAGAGGAATCTATTTCGTACCAGCACCTACTGTGATACGGGACCTCGGTTTGTACGATCTCATCCGATGGACCGGTCTCCATGTCCCATGGTGGGATTATCGCTCCAACCACTGGTGAATGTGCCACGCAGGTGACTCTACTGGTATGTACTAGAAGAAAAGCACTTGGATTTGAAACTAAGCAACAGTAAAAAATAGAATTATGTAAAATCAGACCAAAACTGAAGGAAGAGAAGCTTTTTAATTGATTGATTGAATGTTGTTTAACGTTTCTCTCAAAATTTTTTCACTCATATGGAGATGCCACCACTTGCCGTGGATAGCTACAAATTTTTGTCCTATTCTCGGCACTCAGGACCATTGAGCAGTGAGGGATCTTTTTCGTGCCACCACCTACTGCGACACGGGAGGACCGGTCTCCACATCTCGCACTAGGATTCGAACCCGTGACATAAGGATCAACTCCTTACTTCGCGAATCTAGAGCAGAGCCTCTAACGACTGCGCATCGCGGGCAACGAGAAGCTTTTGAAAATAATCTATTTTTAGTAACCATGGCACCAAAATCTAAAACGATACGTACATGTAGTTTGCTTTTTTTAATAACTACAATTAACAGAATTATGTATCTACGTGTAGTCTACTTGTGTACCAATTAATTAATATAATACAGATTAAAACTATAGAAGGCCTTGAATTCCACAAAATTTTTCTATTTTTAGTAACTCTGGCAACACCATAAATCAAATTCACCGATAAATATCTACTTTAATGCCAAGTCATATTGAAATCAGACCAAAATGGTATTAGATAGGAATTTAAAAAATTGTTTAGACAGACAGCGAGACAGGCAAGACGGAAGATTGATTGATTGTATGTTGTCAAACGTCTCTCTCTCTCTCTCGAATTTTTTACTCATATGGAGACGCCATCATCTGCCGGTGGAGAGCTGCAAATTTTGTCCTATACTCGTCACCTACAGCCATTGAGTATTGAATGATCTTTTTCGTGCCAGTATCTACTGTGACACGGGACATCGGATTATACGTTTCATCAGAAGGACCGGTCATCACGTCCCACAGTGGGATTCGAACTCGCGACGTAAGGATCAACTCCTACGCGACTCTAAAGCAGACGTTCTTCCAACTGCACCACGCGGGCAACGACAAGACGGACGACGGACACCAAGTATTAATTAAAATTATCTTTTATCTGATATGGTTGAGTAGTGAAAATTGAAACGTTATACATGCAATAAACTTTTATTTCTGCTTATGTCTTCACGTGCCAGCCTTTATAAGAATATTTCTTTGCTCCATTTGCTTCTTTGGATTATTTTCTCGTTTCTTTGAGGAAGTTGTAGTCTCTCCAGATCTACATGTATAAGAATTCATGTGGTTTCTGAAAACCTGAAAATAAAAGATTCCGAGCTGATTTTTAGAGATGGGTAAACCGACTTGCAATGATTCGATTCACACATTTTTTCATTGTTTTACTTTAAAATTTCTGATATTAATAGTACTTATGAATAAATTTTCCTGGTGAGCTAGAAAGTACAACTGGATATTAGTATCTGTCAGTCTAATGGGGTGCTGATACATGAATAGTTTTTCAAGTTTATTTACAGAAAAAGGAAGAGAAGCCAGGCCGGGTCATCTTATCAATAAAATATATTAGTCACATTTAAGTGCTCACTTCAGAGTACATTAATAATCACTTGAAATACCCATGAACAATACACGAAACCTCGCGACGGCAGAGTGTTCACTCTCAATTCTAACCAGGAACAAGTATCGCACCTTTTGTTACAATTAGGCTTCGGTACATCAAAGTGCTGCCTATTTTAGTTTGAAATAACTCAGTTATGGACAATTGAAAATAATGATGGGCGTCCCATTACTAAGATAGAGACTTTAGGGATCTTATGTTGCATGTTAGGTATTCTCTTTGGCGGAGTATTGGAAAATTGAGGGTATAATAGCCTTGCATATTTTAGTCGAAACGTAGACCATCACTAGTTCAGTCATTTTAACAATGTGAAGAATTAAAATATGAAGGATTAAGAAGAGGTGTTAATTCAGATGTCTGTTTTCAATTAAAGATCATTATTTTGTGTAGCTGCTATCGATAGCCTAGCTGCTAGACTAGATGTTGCACTGGACGTTATAGGTCATTAAATCGACCAAAAAATTGCAAAATGATATTGTGACCTTAAATAAGACAGTTGATATACTTTTTTGCTCCATCAGCATATTTGTGAGTAGCTCGTCTTGTTTCAGAAATTGATCAAACATAGAGGATGCTTTTGCGTGCTGAATTTAATGAGAGACATGTACTCCTAATGCAGACGATAATAGTATATTGATACATGAATAAGAAGGTTGACGATGGCTAATTAAATAACACCAACATTGATCAAATAGTGAGGAAACGTCAACTAACCTTTTTTTAAAATTTATTATTAATTTGTATACTGAGAGAAGTTACTCCCCTTGCAATTTTTTTTCAAAGTTTATCACTATATTGTATTTGAAAGATATTTTGCCCCCCCCCCCAAAAAAAAATTGTTAATGGAAAAAAGTTCTTTTTATGAACAACTAGACTTGTAAATAATAGAAAAAAATAAGAACGAGACAAACAACTGATTTTACTAAATGTTTTTCAGAGACCAAGGGTGGCCAATGTGATCGGTTTAAAGATGGAGTTAAAAATAATACTGCAGCACTGATAGTTTGAAAATAATTAGTATTCAGATAGTGCATGATAAATGGAGGCAGATAAGAACTTAATTTTCTGAATACTATATTATAATATTTATGACCTTTCAAAAAATATTATAAAAAAAAAAAACGATTTACTGCAGATTATATGGATGGGACTATTTTCGTCTTATTTTGTACTTGACCCAAAAATTAATCATCGTTTGTTGATTTACAAAGGAGATACAGAACTTAAAATTCTTCATAATGTAAACAAGGCTCGTGTCCTGTTTTTGTTTGCATATAGAAAATATAATATTTATAACAAAACAAGCTTCAGCAAATCACTAGAAAATGTCCTATTCTATGTAAAATTAACTTTTTTATTGAAAAAATATGCTTTTAACGAAGATATTTTTTTTATATTTAACCTCTGTAAACAAAAACGTAGCACGGGCCCTGTTAACATAACTAATGTTTGGAGCTCTAAATACCTTATTTAAATATTTGTAAATAAAAAATTAGAAAATAAATTTGAAAATTTTTAGCTGAAATTGTGTCCGTGTCCCTTTAATCAATATCACGGGATTATTATCAGGCGAGCAATAAGGCCCTCAGGCCTATTGTTACCTTTGAATTCTGCAACATCAATACCAGAATTTGTTTTCCTCTTTCTTCTTACGCCTGTATATGATATACATTTGTTTATAAACTATATAAATCTAGATCCACAAGAATTTTAATTTGTATGATCCTTATACATTCAGTAAAATATAGAATTTTAATTTGTATGATCATTATACATTCAGTAAAATATATTCTCTCAATGTAAAGTTTTTAAAGCTTCATTCATATATCAAATGCTACAATTTTAATGACTAAGAAAGAATAATCTTGCAGTTTATTTTTGTTACATAAGCTGAAGAATGTAGAAACACGAGCAAGAAGAGACCCTTCAAAATTACGTAAACTGTCTTTTATGATAATATCATGTTAAGGGTTGACGGGAATGTCCTCTCCCGCCCATTTTTTCCTCCTTAATCCCATCCTCACCTACCATCTTCCCCCCCCCCAACCTTTCCACCTTTTCTTCTTCCTTTCTCCCCCTCTCAGTTTCTCTCTTCTAAAACCCCAAATTCTCAATTTCTTTTTACCTCCCATTTACGTTTTTAAAAACCACGCCGTAATATCTCGATTTTACAAATATACGATAGGATTCCAAATGAGTGTAAATCATTTTATTCTTTTTGTGGAAGCTCTGAGTGCTAAAAGGATAATATCCGGATAGCAGTCAAATATTTAAAGGATGCATTTGTCAAAATATACAGTGATCTATCATAGTCTAGACTTCCTTCCGTTTGCTAGAAGTAAAATAAAGGATGCAAAAGGTTGCTAAAGGTTGTAAAGATTAAAATTGTAATTGGAGTTTCCTCTCGCACCTAATGGAAAATTCCTATATATTTTACGTATAATACTAAAATTCTATATGTTATATGGGCTGATGACTGATGCTAAAAGTAAGCATTAAAATATGTCTATATCTTAGCTGATATTTTGTATTTGAGTAAATTCCAATACTTTATCAATTCTCAATTTCATTATTATAAAATCCAAGAGCATCATAAACGGTGAGACTGAACTAAGGAATTGAAAACTTATAGCGGGGTATCCATATACACTCGACTGGATTATTATTATTTTATTAGTAGTAGTATTATTAGTAGTTTTGCTCTGTCTGTCTGTTTGTCCGCATTTTTTTTCACCTAAGTCCTTGCTCAAAACTTTTGAGTGGGTGGGGCTTTCGTATTTCACAGGTATATTCCTTGTGACAATACCTTTCTATTGGAAGCACCAAATTTTAACTCTTGACCTTGGAGTTTGTCCCAACTTTTACAAAAAATTATCATTGGTCATAACTTTTGAACAGCTGGTGCTAGAGCTTTCATACTTCACATGTGTATTCATTGTGACATGACCTTTCAGTAGGTGTAAATATTTTTTTTTACCTTGGCCTTAGAGTGTGACCTTCTTTTACAGGTATATTCCTTGTGATAAGACCCTTCTTTTGATACCAACAATTTTACAATTTTGACCTTGACCTTTGGAGTTTGACATGCATTTGAGAAAATTCAACCCTCGCCAGAAGCTCCCAAATGGGGTCTCAGGTTCACAAATTTGTCTTGTTTGTTTATGTTAATGTAACACATTTCCATTCAAAAATTTAAAAATAGCTGGAACGGAACATCAATATTTGCACTAATGGTAGAGAAAGGACTCGGCTGTTTAAAGGATTTCAGTTATGTTGTGTTAGTTAATTTATAAAAAGCAAAAAAAAACCTTTTATTTAAAACACAGTGACCCAACAACCAGCACGATAAACATCAGTCAACATTCGACCTAACGATATATGAACCACACATCTGCCGACGATGCCATTGCTTCGACCATAGAACCTGTGAAAAGATGATCTGAAACGATACTGCTGACTTCACTGCCCCATCAACTTATTGGTTAGTAGTCTGCCTCGTCTTAAAATTCACCTCACGCAGAGCATGCTCTAGTGCATCGAATCATCCGGGAGACAAAGAGCCCACATGCAGAACACAAGGGTATAACGATAAATGAGCAAGGGCACTTAAATTAGAAAAGTTGAAGTCATCACATTTATTGTAAAGTTCAATTGTCACGTTCCCATTAACGTCTTTTTCTTGGAAGATATCCATATATGAATGATGCAGATGTGTCAGACTCTGTGTTTCTTTTATATTTCGACTGCACTTGGATATTCCCGGGGTATCGAATCGACCTATGAATTGAAGTTATTATTGTTCAATGATAATACATTAACGATTTATCTAAATGTCGGTTTAAAGGCCACAGTAAGTGTTTTCTTTTGCTCATGTAGAAGATTTTTAATAAATTCTGTGCTTGCTTCACTGAAATGAAAACAAAATTAGGTCTGCAAAGAACGGGGCGCAGTTGGCACCAATAGGAATTCTATAAGTTTGTTGGAAGACCTGATCTCCTGAATAACATAGATATTGTCAATTAGAAACAAAAGCATCTTTTAATATCAACTTTACAGTACTTGTATATACAATCAAAATGTTTAACAAATAATTCTGAAAATGACTAATGACAAAATATGTATACTAACGAGTTTCATTCCATTTTTATTGAAAAAGCAGTTGTGTACTACCAGGGGGTATGTGAAAAATCACTTTACAATTGAAATTTTCATGAGGAATGAAAAAAAAGTAAAATTGCTGAAAAGTCGTACATTTTGATGTTATCAAAGTGGTTAAAATTTTGTGATTTTATTTTTTTTTTAGTTTTCTTTTAATTATAAGGGTTTTTAGGGGGTATCCGCATCTGATTCTCTGTACACTTCTCGAATAAACTGCTGTTTACAGTATTACCTCTTGCAAATAGCCTTTTACTCTGATATCAAATCCTGATACTACGTGCCTAACTTTGAATTGATATAAGATATGTAATTAATTGAGGTGTGATCGTAAATCCACAATTATAAATCATTTCATAGTATTTTGTGCATCTGCAGAATGTTCGTCAACAACATGAATCATCGATGAAAAATAGTAGGTAGTGAAATTCTTCTGTAGATGCATATGCAGAAATTTTACTGCAACATACACTATTAGTTACAAAGATTTTTCTAAATTAGATATTTCAAACTAAAAACATATTTCATTTTTTAAAGAAAATATATGACTTAAATTGGTTTGCATTTATTTTGGACAATTATTTCATTAAAAAAAATATTTCTAAGTTTAATTATAATTTTATTTTTAAAAAAATCAAAATTTACTGCTTAAAGTAAAGAAGATTGAACACTGATAGAAAACGTCTATTACGCCGAATAGTTAGTATAAACTTAATGCACTAATGTTAACAACAAAGATAGAAATCTGTACTTAAACAGGCATCAAAATGAGTATCTTTGAAAGAGATCTACATTTTTTTTTATTTCAAGAAGGATTTAAATTCTCATAATAGCTATAGATTTTATAAATTTTTTTTTGCACAAAACACTGCCAGGGATTCCTCATTTATATTAAAAAATCGACATTGTCTTTTTAACAACGGAATAGTTTCTGTTTTAATCTCAAGACCAGCAGAAGGATGGGAAGCTTTTTGGAGACATGTTCTTTAAAAGGTCATCTGAGCAAGTAGAAGACAATCGAGACGAAACGTTATCTGTTGGGGCGAGATGTTGCATCAATCAATGACAACGGAAGTTTTCATTAACTGCCGAACAAAGCTCTCCTTGGGAAAAACTTCCGGTTGGAAGGTTATACACTTCTTCCCAATCAGGAAGATAACGGGGAGGCTCAGTGTGCAAATGGAGAAGATCTTGTGCAAAAATATAGATCCAAATAACGGGCCGTTTGTATTAAGGTTTAACTTTTGATTGGGTAGAAGAATCATCCAATAGTCCCAGCTTCTTTTGCAGAAAAGCACAATAATTCACTGTTTTATATAAGGTTAGATGTGCACCAAATATAGATTTTGTTGAATCTTGGTTTTGTTTCTAGAAAAATCCATTGTTCAATGTTTTCACTCATTATCAATACATATATTGTTGGTTGTGTATCTATCTTAAACTTTTTCGGGGTAATTCAGCAGGATCTATTTAGATCTAACGAAACCCAGAAAAAGAAAGTTGTATGCCCCCGTAAACGAAGAATCTGGGGAAATAGTTTTTTTTCCAGTTCTTCGATATGTCTTTCTTTTCATTGCATTTTTTTTAATTTGAAAAGTTTAATTTTTTGGGCCTATTCCAAACAAAACAACGTTGTTGCAAGAAATTAATATATAACACTTTTCTTTGGGTACCTATATTTTAAGTTCATGACTTTTGCCTAGGTCACATTTAAGCCGATGAGCGGGCGACAAAATTTTTCTCGTACCGTCGGCTGAAAAACATGGTCTGTCGACAGTAGTATAGGTCGACGCGGAGCAGTCACATTGTTTTCTAAGAACACCGATAATTTTCAAAAATTAAATAATTGTAAGTCGGCAAACAGTTGCCTGATCGTCGTTCGTTATAAGCCGCAGTTTGATTTTAACCGTCGGCCGACATTTACGTAAACCAATTCCTAAATGTCGACCGACCGACTTAACAAACTGTCTGCCGGTTGTCGGAGATGATCGAAGGTTGGTCGACAGACTATTCAACGACTACTTTAATTGAAGAAATTGGCCACCGACGCAGAAAAAAAAATTACAACACGGCCCGATAGACACAAAATTGGTCGGACAACCACCGATGAACAGCCGACTGTCGCCCGAAGAATCGTATTTTTGCCTCAAACATCATGGGCTGTTGGTCGTTTTTGGAAATGTGACTGAGGTTTAAGACCTTGGAGTTAAACTATCTTCTGAAAACTTTTATTTTAGTCATGACCTCTGGACATTTAGTGTTAGAACTTTCGTATTTTACTGTTTTTTTACCTTGGGAGATCTATCTTTTTGTATCAACATTTTTACCTCATGACTTTAACCCGAATATTTGATCTTCTTTTGAAGGAAGGTATTCATTAGTGTTTTACGAGCACATCTTGTTAAAATTATAAATTCATTTAAGTTTTTTAATAACTTAATTATTTTTTCAAAAAAAAATGTTAACTTGCATTTTGTCTTTTGCACCTATTTAAAGATGAACTATCACTAGTTTGCTGATAATTTTGACATAGTGTAATTGTCATAAATAAATTTTTAACACTATTGAATAATCGTACGGATTACTAAAGTGTTTCCCCTGAACATATAATAAATATTTTAGTACGGTTAACGACAGGAATTGGCTAAAGACGTTTCACTGAAAAAGATTTTATCGTCAGGAAAAATTCTTTAAAGAAAGTAATTGTCGATTTGACGTATTTCTGAAAGTAATAATTTTCTGGGATACGCTAGTCATTTTTATGTAATTTTTTAAAAATGAATTTTTGCACAGCAGCCATTCCCATTTTATATTTCTTCAGCAATTTATTTTTCTCTTGTTAAAATGTTAAAGGGTTTCATCAGCTGATTTTCAACCCCTGAATTGACGAGCAAAATAGTTCGTCATCTAATACGTATGTTAATTTACGTATTCTTATGCTTATATGCAAGCTCACCGCAGCTTGTTTTTGCTAATTTTGTATAAGTCAAATAAAACACTTTCATAGAGATGAATAATGTCATTTATTAAAATGACGGTATAAATGTGAACAATTTAACAAACAAGAAGGGGATCAGATTCACAAGCTTTGATTAACAGTTACGTAAAATATGATAATGTCTGATCCCCCAAAACTGACTAGAAAAAAGGTATCTGTAAGACAAGACAATGAAAACATCATATGAAAAAGTTAGCAAAAAGATGGCACATAAAAACAAAATAGGCCTAGCCCAAGGATAATAGTGAAACAAAATACATAAAAACAGTATAAACAAATCGAGTCAAAACTAATGAAATATATGATTTTGCATGACACACTAATACCTATTTTAAGGGGTAGGAATGCAGGGGTGGAGGAGGGTCTTCAAAATAGACGTGCCTCTAATTTTAGCGTGGTCATCAGGCGGGTTATCACAATACAACTGAATGACTCGCTGAGCTGACCACGTGACCTTACATAATTCATCAACCAAGGCGTGGATCTAAGAATTTTTTATATTTTACCAAAATTAATCCTACCGGAAACCTCCAACTAAGTTATCGCATTCAATACATAAATACAATTATTATTCTAAAAATTGTTGTTTTATGTATTCTTATGCTTATATGCAAGCTCACCGCAGCTTGTTTTTGCTTTTTGAATTTTTTTCCTATTTTAAGATCATACAATTTTGTGAAATAATTCAATTTTTAAAAATTACATGAGGACAATTTGAAAAAAATATTTCATTTTTCCATGTACATGACTGTAGTATAAATTTGAGGGATATAATAATTGGTGAATAACAATGATTTAAATGAAAGCCCGGTGTGTATTAATACAATAATAATTTTTGAGGTCCGAGCAAACCTGTATTTTATCTCATAATTTTTGTCAGCATCCTATGACATTTACTACCGTACTGTATTTTGAGACGTGAAGTTGCCTAGAATTATATTGGGTAAAAACGTCAAATATAAACCAAAATATTTTTCAGGTTATTTAAATATGAAATATTTAGTTAATAAATATTTAATACCTTCAATAGCTAAAGACATATACCCAATAGTAATGCTGTTAATAATAATAATAAAAGATGATATCAAATAGTATATACTTAGTGTGTATATTTTGATAGTATATACTGATGTAGTAATTCCCTTGATTAAATGACCCGAAAAAAGTTAAACTCCTCCATTTAGCAAATTCAAAATGAAAGTATTATAATTCAGACTATAATAATATACATGTATTTCAATATACCACATTATAACTCAAAGTTATTCGGTGAAAAATTGTTGAGACAGTGCAAAATCGCCCAGGAGATACATGTAGAATATATATTGAGGAACACCGCGTCTTCAATATCTGTAATGCAAAGTTTTGTGTTTAACAGAATAGATAAGTTTTAGATCTTGAAATCGTCCGGGAATAAGCAGTTTTTCACCTTTTTGTGCCATTTCCATGCAATTTCTTTGATATAAATCATATAAGTGTATAGGAATCCTTTTAATAATATTTAAAAAAAAGTATAGATCAAACATAAATTCAAGAAATCTTTCATTAAAACAAATGATTAAAAATATTTCCCCATGTGAATATACTGGTACTGCATGTTGTGTTCTGTAAATAAGCCTCTGTTATAAATTTTTTTCTAAAATTATTTTTCATGCCTTGGTCGCAGTGATTTTATTATTATTTTTTCTAAAATAGACATGTGAATATTTAGAAGAAATTGAAAACTTGAACATATATATTGACTTTTATTTCAGTGAGTTAAAAAAACAAGTAGAAACAAATTCTGAGTAACTTGCATGCACAACGACCCCCTGTTGCCCATAGATCTTTCATACTTGTATATAGATTTATAGGCCATTTCTTGATATTTTTGCGGTAAATTTGTGAATATTTTAACGGATGATTTTTTTAAAAATTTTAACAAATTTTGAGATATGATATGGACGTTTCAACTAAAATTAAGTAAAACATATACGTATAATTATATCTCCCCCGTTAGCCAGTCTCCTTTTCACCATTACTGCCTGAGATGGAAGTAGGATTATGAATAAGGGTGGTATGGGAAGAAATCTCAGTTCGACCTTAAGCTTTCTAGTTCTTAAAACAACATCTCCAATAAAAAGTGGCTGATAAGCATTAAAACGGGTTTTTTTTTTTCGTTTTTGTTTTTCTTTTTTTTTTCTTTTTTTTTTTTGGCTCATCGAGAAATTTCTGGGTTGGATA
>PRKT01000679.1:217468-276326 GCA_003671525.1 Saccostrea glomerata
TTTTTTTTTTTTCAAATTAGTCATGTGAAAATTTAGTAAAACATGAAATTTCGAACATATATATTGACTATTACTTCAGTGAGTTAAAAAAAAGGAAAAACAATTTCTTAGTAACTTGCATGCACAACGAACCCCTGTTGTCCATAGATCTTTCATACTTGTATATGGATTGATAGGTCATTTGTTGATATTTTTGCGGGAAATTTGTGGACATTTCAACGGATATGTTAGAAATTTTAGCATATTTTGAAATAGGATATATATGGACATTTCAACTAAAAATTAAGTAAAACATATACGTATAATTATATCTCCCCCGTTAGCCAGTCTCCTTTTCACCATTAATGCCTGAGATGGAAGTAGGACTATGAATGAGAGTGGTATGGGAAGAAATCTCAGTTCGAACTTAAGCTTTGTAGTTCTTCATACAACATCTCCAGTAAAAGGGGTCTGATTTAATCTACCAGCTTACTTTCCTGTATGAGTTTGGTTTTGCTTTTACCCGTGCCATTGAAGACATCGTTAGGTTCATAACTTTGTAAATGGTCAACATTTATTGAGAAGTATATTTACTTGTGAAAAGAAATCCGCTAAAATGTCCGTTGAATTTTTTCAGGTTATCGGTTTTTCTTCCGATAAAATATCCTATAAATATTCAACTAAAATATTCATTCACACCTTTAGAAATATTCTGTTTAAATATCCTTTGTTCCATGGTTTTGTCCATGTTATGTCCATACCACAGCGAAAAAAATTCCAAAACTACATCATATCCATTTAGTTTCTCGAACTGTCAAGGGTTTAGTTAAATATGATAGCAAATAAATCCTGAAGGGAAAAAGTATGAGAAAGCGTAAGGTTTTCTCTAAATATATCCTTGTAGTTAAAATATTTAGCATACCTTAATAATTTTTTTTCCTTGAGGGTATACATAATACTAGTATATCCTTTTCTTAAGTTAAAATTATTTGATCAAGAAATAGTGAAAACACGGCATTTTATATAATTATCAATACAAAAGAAGAATTGAAACGGGATAGAAAGAATCTTTCTTCGTGTTTTTATCAAAAAGGTGCTTTGTATAATAATAACCAACTGTTGTAATGCCAGTAATGAAAGCTACACTGTTATGATTACTGAAAACTTCTGTTTATTATAAACAAAACTGTGCAGTAAAAAATACAGTTATTGTTCTGATCATAGTCTTAATTATGAGAATAATAAGAATTTTGTAATAAAAAAAAAAATAAAAATAAAAAATTAAAAAAAATCCTTGCGTAGATTATACGAAAGGAGATACATGTGCATGATCACGTGTTGTAAATTTATTTTTTTTAATGCGTGTAAGGGTTTGTGTTTTTCTTCGAAATTTATTATTTAAAGGCAGAAAATGACTGTTAAAATGCAGTTTTCTTGTAATTTTACAAGAACCACTTGTAAACACAGTCACTGTACCGTTTTTTCATAGATAAACCACTTTATGATATTGAAAGAAACATAACTCTCGTAAGAAATTTACAAAATGTTGTGAACATTTCTAATTCCGTTAAACTATATAATGAAATAATTTGTTCAAAATTCTTCGAGCCATACGTTGCTAATATAATTTTGTCTCAATATTGATATAGAATAAAGGCGACTGTTTTCTTGCCTTTTTCTATTCTAGTGACATTTTTATTGATCTTGCGAAATGCTATTCACAGAATGCCAACGTAAATCAAGGAATATGAATCACGTAGCCTAAATAAAATCAAGTGATCGACGATACATTTCCACCCAACATATGAAATTCCGTAACAATTCACCCGAGTTGAAAAATTATTAATTTTCTAAACAATGCATGTAACTGCAAAATACCGGTATATTGGAAATATTTAACGGTATCAGGGTCATTAGTCCAATGAGCTGTGCCTGATCGTAACACTTTAGAAGTCTTGCTTTATTACGGGTTTAACAAGTGCTTAAGATATTTATTACCTTTTGATTTTGATGAGATTTTTTTTTTAAATTAAAGTTACTGCTGGCAACTGGGAGGTGAAATCATTGCAGGGGAGTATCTTGAACAAGTTTAAGTTGACGTGATCTTTCGGTATTAAAGTTTTAAAAGTTCAGAGAATTTAAAACTTACTACATATATGCATATAACTTACTACATACATGTATATATAAAACAATCGCAGGGAGGATATTTTAATTTTAATTTTGATACACCTTACATTTATAGAATATTTACGCACCAACAAGTCATTGTGAAGTAAAATATGAAGATACACATTAATAAGAACTTTGATAGAAAAATAGCTGGCTCTTGATATTACTATAAGACCAGGCACGTAATATCGTGGGGGGGGGGGCTGCAAACATAACTTGACCATTGAAAATGTTCGTGGAAAGGCCGGTTGCCCAACAAGGTCCTTTGGTAACAGCAGAGTAAATTAAGGGTAATGTGGTAGTGTATGAAAAAAGAGTTTGGACAATTATTCTTTTGGGGGCACTGCTTGTGAAGCTTTTTATCAAGTATTTTTTACTTTGACTGTCCCCTTTCAAAAAATACGAAAGCCGGAAAGGCTCATTTCTGAAAAGATAAAAAAATATTTAACTCGTTATAACGAGTTAATTATCTCGTTATAACGACTTAGTTATCTCGTTAAAACGACTTAGTATTTCGTTATAACGACTTAGTATCTCGTTATAACGAGTTAATTATGTCGTTATAACGACTTAGTTTTATCTCGTTATTACGAATTACTTATGTCGTTATAACGAGTTAGTATCTCGTTATAACGAATTGATTATCTCGTTATAACGAGTTAGTTATCTCGTTATAACGAGTTAATGATCTCGTTATAACGAGTTAATGATCTCGTTATAACGAGTTACTTATCTCGTTATAACGAATTAATGAACTCGTTATAACGAATTAATGATCTCGTTATAACGAATTAGTTATCTCTTTATAACGACTTAGTTATCTCGTTATAACGAGTTAATTATCTCGTTATAACGAGTTTATGATCTCGTTATAACGACTTAGTTATCTCGTTATAACGACTTAGTTATCTCGTTATAACGACTTAGTATTTCGTTATAACGACTTAGTATCTCGTTATAACGAGTTAATTATGTCGTTATAACGACTTAGTTTTATCTCGTTATTACGAATTACTTATGTCGTTATAACGAGTTGGTATCTCGTTATAACGAATTAATTATCTCGTTATAACGAGTTAGTTATCTCGTTATAACGAGTTAATGATCTCGTTATAACGAGTTAATGATCTCGTTATAACGAGTTAGTTATCTCGTTATAACGAATTAATGATCTCGTTATAACGAATTAATGATCTCGTTATAACGAGTTTATGATCTCGTTATAACGACTTAGTTATCTCGTTATAACGAGTTAATAATCTCGTTATAACGAGTTAGTTATCTCGTTATAACGAGTTAGTTATCTCGTTATAACGAGTTAATGATCTCGTTATAACGAGTTTATGATCTCGTTATAACGACTTAGTTATCTCGTTATAACGAGTTAGTTATCTCGTTATAACGAATCAGTTTTCTTGTTATAACGAGTTAATTATCTCGTTATAACGAAATAATAAGTTGCCCTTTTATTTCCAAATTAATAGCAATATAGGAATTAAAAATGGCTGTAGTTTTAATGCGATTGAAGTTTAGTCGATAATTATCAGTCGTACTTAACTTTAAAATTGATAAAGAGATGCAAATATAATTTGCAATATGGTTTTAATAATACTAATCCTGTTCGAACTACAAGTATTTTGCCGTCCATTATCATAATTTGATAAAAATAGCAATCTTTTAATCGAACACATTTACACATTTATACGTGAACGTCTCTAAGTACACACTATTAAAAATATATGGCCAATTGACTTGCTTCAAAGTTTTGCAATTTAAGTATAACAACTTTCTCCGATAAAACACAATAATTTTTTTAATATATGTTTAACTTTTGGATGACCTTATTGCTTCCATAATCTCTAATTTCTTAATTAATGCATTATAATGTCAAGCTAAGGCAGGCGTTAGTTACGCAACATATCTAATATACACTTACAGTGTGATATATATTATTTTTAGAGTCAGAAATGTTTTGAAGAAGGGGTGTATAGAGACATCAGCATTTAGGTCTTGGGCGCGCGTAAAATTCGGGGGCTACTGTCCACTCATAACACAACATCACGAGGCAGTCATAAGGTTCCGTATACACGTACACGTATTTGTCTTAAGTTTGGTGTTTTTGAATAAAACAATACAAATCAACTGCATCGTTTATAATTAAACGAACTACAATCACAGACACAACCCCTCGAAAAAAAAAAAACCAATTTGCTGTTTTTCAATGAAATATTTATCATACACACTTTAAATAAACTTGATCGACTCGATTTTATATGCAATACTTCCTATTACTTACATATATCAACTTGAGAGTTTTTAACTCGTTATAACGAGAAAATTTTCTCGTTATAACGAGTTAATTTTCTCGTTATAACAAGATAATTAACTCGTTATAACGAGATAACTAAGTCGTTATAACGAGATAACTAAGTCGTTATAACGAGATAACTAACTCGTTATAACGAGATAACTAAGTCGTTATAACGAGATAATTAACTCGTTATAACGAGATAATTAACTCGTTATAACGAGATAACTAACTCGTTATAACGAGATATCTAAGTCGTTATAACGAGATAATTAACTCATTATAACGAGATACTAACTCATTATAACGAGATAATTAACTCGTTATAACGAGTTAAATTTTTTTTTATCTTCTCAGAAATGAGCCTATCCGGCTTTCGTACAAAAACGATATGCTAAATCCCTGAATACCGTTCCTAATCCATCCTTGCATATCATATCATAGCACGCCACATTATAGTAAGAATTTTATTAAAGATTTTGACTTTGACAACCTGTACAAAACTCTTCCTTCTTAATGAAAACGTGAATTAATTTGAAATTGATGATTAATTCCATACAGAGACGTAGCAACAGGGGGGGGGGGGTGTCCCCCCCCCACTTTTTTCCCCAACTGAAAATGTCCATGGAAAGGTTGGTTGGCCCACACTTTCAAAAACGATGCTACGTGCCTGCCATAAGAGGAAGTTGTGAAAATTTTATATATTTTTTCACATTCTAATTGCTCATTACATGCTGTTACATCATCGACTCACATGAATACAATTTAAGAGCATTGAATCAATATAACAAATTCATTATACCGTAGAAGACTTAATTGAGGAATTGATACATGTAGGTTATGGTGTGTTAACAACTGGAGGAACATACATAAATTAAATATTCTTCGATTTCGATGACAATGCTCACGTAAAAAGGCAAATATAATTAGAAGGTCACGATTTTTAAATCACTATATTGTGTTGAACATACCGAAACAGAAAACTCACATGTCTCAAAAAAGAAAAGAGAGAAAAAAAATTATGTTCCCTTAGTTAGTACGCCCCATTTTTAACTGCACTCCAGATGAACATGTTATAATATATTGTCACACATTTGTTGATATTGGGAGGATAAAACAAATACAATATATCATCATTATATCATCCGTCTGTGTGGAAACAGGTTGAGGGCGAAATAAAGTCGGGCTCGTTATTCGTCTTATACACACCCATCCAAAATTGAAAGTTGAGGAAGCGTGATTTCGCTATTTCGGATTTCACATCGCCTGTAATTTCAAGTAGGTAATAAAATAATAAAAAGAAGTATTTTTTCAATTCTGTGAAACATCATAGCACAGTAATGTTGATCTAAACATGTATAAAACAGTAGATTTTGAGAAGGTTAGTACGTGTTCCTTAGAAACATAGATCCTGGATCTGCGTCATCATGTAAAGTGAATAGCTAACTTACATCAGATAAATTGTTCTGTGGCCAAATCACACGTGGCTTTCTGTTAGTGGAACTTGTCTCATATTCTGTTGCCTTCAAATTCAAAATCGTATTTATTCAAAAGAAGCTACTTCAAGCTAGTGAATAACAGAGACTGGTACTATAAAAGCACAAAACATTTGGAGGAATTAATACGAGACAGTATATAAAATGTATATGATTTTAAAGACTTTAAATGGAAGTTAATATTTTCATTTGAAGTTTGTATTTAAGGGGAAAATTATGGTTTTCTAGTGCTGATTAATTAAATCAATCATTTTAAAGCAAAATTGGAAGTTCAATCAGTCATTTGGTTAACCATCACATCAGATGCTATTCCATGAAGTTATTTCCACTTTTACTTTACTAATATATCATCATTTGAAGTTGAAAACATAATTTTTTATCAATTTGTATTGCAGAAAAATTGAAACATGTCTCAGCCAGGCTTAGTTGGAATGGGTGTGGCCCTGGCACTTGGAGCAATCCTTGTCAACTTCTCAATCCACAAAATTGAGGAGGGTAAGTACTGATTTAATCAATTTTTCTCTTTATTTTTCTTTTTTTCCCTTTTATGTTTGTTTGGGTTTTTATTCATTATCATTTTTTGTTCAATTGGAAATTAGTAATCCAGTCAAATCTTGTTATCTCGAACTTGATGGTACCAGGATCAAAAACTTCCAGATATCCAATAATTGAAGATATCAAGGGTATAAAAGACTTCCAAATTACTTTGACATGTCCAAGGTATTCGAGATATCTGTGTTAGGGATACCAAGGTTCAACTGTATAATTATTAATATTTTTCTTCAATTTTTGTCATTTTATGTCTTATTATGTGTATGTAAGCTCGAGTATGTACTTACGAAGTCAGTACATGTACATGTATCTTACATGTATATATCTGTTAAATTTGATTTAGACCTTGATAATATTTATGTTAATTCAAATATACTTCAATCATTTGCAGGTCATGTTGGTGTTTATTACAGAGTAAGTTTTTTTTTTTCTCATACAGCATTAACCAAATTGTTTAATTTAAAAAAGTACATAAGATTTAGAAACGGCCAATCTAATAATCTCTTAAGTTACAAGTTGGCTTTACTTTCACTTTATGCATATATAAGAAAATATTAATATTTACTGATAATTGTCACATTTAGGGAGGAGCTTTACTTTCTACCACAAGTAACCCAGGGTACCACTTCATGATTCCATTTATAACATCCTTCAGATCAGTACAGGTAAGCTATATTTCATTTTGTTACAGACAACTTTTTCATGGTCAGTAATTTGCATTTATTGCAGGTAACATGAACGTGTAAAAGCGGGAAGGGCTTATTATGTATATCTATTACTCTTTTAAAAAAAGGTCATTATGTGTCTTACACTGAGTTCATATGGTTATTTTGATAACCATTGCACATTAAATACCGGTACACTAATTGTTTTTGCAGACAACACTACAGACAGACGAAGTCAAGAATGTCCCATGTGGAACCAGGTAATAATTTGTTGTGTTTGACAGAGCAGCGTATTGAGTCGGAAAATGATATATTTTAAGAACTTGGCGGATAAATACAAGTATATTATTACTGGACTTTTGCGAAGACACTGACTTTTACAGTTGACGGCTAACATGCGTCATGTACGGAGGTACGGAATTGAAAATAGAAAATAGAAAACATCCATAGAGGTGAAAGTTTTTGTATTCAGGCCTTTGATATAATTTATCAAACAGAAAATATGATTGGTGGTAAAATAAAATTTATTTTGATAATTTATTTACGAGATTTAATTTATCCTTTTATTTTCAATAACTTAAGAAATGAAATAAAGAAGAAGACATATTTCGGTAGGAAAACTCGGCAGAAGTTAGTCAAGACTTGAAGGGATGGTGGTGAGGGTAGGAATGTTGCCGTTTCGTTTAAAGACAACGTTATTTGATCTTTGAAATAGCCCGTTATTATCGTTTTGTTAAATGTTAAGATCAATACTTTTTCACAAAAGAGCTCCCGTATATTTTCCTAGTGTAAAAGTAAGCCGTCAACTGTAAAAGTCAGTGTCTTCGCAAAAGTTCATTATTATATATATATATATATATATAAATATATTGCAAAGTGACTATAGATCCACATTTCTACATTTAATATTATTTCAGTGGTGGCGTAATGATCTACTTTGATCGAGTGGAGGTGGTGAACAAGCTGGATTCCTACGCCGTGTATGACATGGTCCGTAATTACACCGCGGACTACGATAAGACGCTCATCTACAACAAGATCCACCATGAACTGAACCAGTTCTGTAGCGTTCACAATTTACAGGAAGTCTACATAGACCTTTTCGGTAAATTAATATTTCAGATTTAATTTAAATAAAGCTCATCTTCTGGTTGTAAAAAAATTCAAAAGAAATACATTGTCTATTCAGGAATAATAAATTCAGTAAATGTTTACATGGAAATCATGACACATATTAAACACAATGACTGAGCTCAGAATCTTTCAAATTTTACAATGGAGTGATTTGAATTAAATGATCTTTGTTGTTATAGATCAGATAGATGAGAACCTGAGAACGGCCCTACAGAAGGACCTGACTACCATGGCCCCCGGTCTTCATGTACAGGCCGTCCGAGTCACCAAACCAAAGATCCCAGAAGTCATCCGAAAGAACTATGAGGCCATGTAAGCTATCCAGAATTGTTTTAAATATAAGGTTATAAGTATCAAAAGAACATGCAAGGCTCATAGCTTCATGGCGTGGGAAGGGACGTACTATTCAACAATTACTTAGGTGCTTAATGTTTCTTAGTTGTATATATAATTATGTTTATTCCAAATGCTGCTTTAACAATAACAAAGTACATGTTACAATTGTCCATTATCATTTTTGATTCATAAAACACTCAGCAAATTTGTGAAGTAAATTTACTAGGTTAACTTGAGTTTTATTATATATATGGACTTGTAATATGTATATTTTTTATTCGGTGTGAATGTGTTGTATATGCATTATTTACACTACTTGTTTATTAATTTTCTCTTTCTCCATCATTCCTCATAAAACAGGGAAGCAGAGAAGACAAAGCTGCTGATATCTATACAGAAACAAAAAGTTATAGAGAAGGAGGCCGAAACCGAGAGAAAAAAGGCTGTCATAGGTCAGTGTAACACTTTCTGTAAGCCAACTTTTAGTAGTGATTCTGTAGTGTGAGAGCCATCTATGAATAGTTATTTTGGCAATGAAGTCAGCTAACATTCTACATAAGTACATAGGTGAATAATTGGTTTGCAAGAGAAATATTCAGGGATAAAAGAAGCTTAGGAATCTTGAGGATATTTCTTGCCCCCGAATAAAATTTGGTTTACAGTAATAGTTAGAGGGTCTCATCCAGTCACTAGGATAAAGTTTTACATTATGTAAAATTTATATAAAAAAAACCCAGACACACATAGCAGAAAATTTGTTTAAATAGTAACAACTTGGTGAAGTGTACCAGAGGCATGATGTTGGTCTTGATGTATGAAAGTTACCATTATTGTTCACAGAGGCAGAGAAGAAAGCCCAAGTATCAAAAATAGAATGGGAACAGAAAATTACTGAGAAGGAATCCCAGAAGAGGATATCTCAGATAGAAGGTAATGCTGGAATTATAGTTTTACATTGTAGGAATTGTAAATCATTTATATATATATATATATTTTACAGGAAATTTATTTTCTTATTGTATAAAATTAAGGCCCTGTTAAATTTGGACAAGGGCAAATAAAGCCCCAGAACTATATTAATGTGTTCAACTTAAAAATATCTTCAGAACTCATGCATTTTCTGTATGTTTAGATGATACCCATGTTGCAAAGGAGAGGGCAAAAGCAGATGCAGAATTTTATAAAGTTCAGAAGGAAATAGAAGCTAATTCGGTATGTATTGAAACCACTCACACATATTTTGTGTATACTTTGATGATATACATATATGTACAAAACTTCAAACAGTTATTCTTCTTATGCAGAAAAAACTGTCCAAAGAATATTTGGAATTCATGAGATATCAATCCATCGCACAAAATACCAAGATATACTTTGGGAACAGCATTCCTGACATGTTTATGGATCCTGTGATGTCTGCTGCTGCAAGCGCAGTCCAGGAGCAGAAGTCCACAACAGAATCAAAGGAGTCAAAGAAGGTGGGTACAAATTAACCCCTCATATATCAGTGTACACTAAAGCAGAGGAACATGTATCCCAGTTAAGCTGCAATCATTTATTTTGTGTGTCGGCATCTCCAGAAAATCAAGATAAAATGCTTGGTGAATGGTGCATTATTTTAGCTAATGTATTTTGGATCATACTGACAGAATCATTGTCTAGTTGGATGATTATTGATAGTATGTGCACATATGTAGATCTCTTGAAAGCAAAGTTTCAGTGAACCATATGCAGTTGAGCTAAGTGTTAAAGTGTTAATCAATGTACCAATGTAAAGTTTAGAGAATTAATGCATGTTTGTATCTTTTCAATTGTGTAATATGACAAAAACCAGTGTTCAGAAAGATGATAGAAAAGAAAATGTTGAAATTTATAGAATTTACTTTTAAGTTAAAGAGAATGAAAATGAAAATTTGGGTTAAATATATTTATATGGAGTGTTAAATTTATTTTTTAATGTTCAACTTTTTTTTCAGAAGGCATAATTTGAACAGTTCCAGTATTATTGGCAGCATCGGGTTGTCTGTGATAAATTTTTCAGGAATAAGTTTTATTTAATTAATAATAGCAAGTCAGAATCAACTTCATTTTGCTTTCTACATGGAGACCAAAAAAGACAGTTTTTGAATGCTTGTGATAAAAGTATCCATCTGTAGAAAATGAGTGGAAAGAAAAGTAAGTTGGGGAAGCTGTGTGAAGTAGATAATTTATAAAGTTTGATAAATTGATGTCATAGTTCATGGAAGGTTACTCTTCCACTGATTTCCATTGAAGGCTCATATACCGATGCTGTTTTTATTTAGCTGATTTTATGAGTAATGAAAGTGTAAACCTAGCTAGAGATATTAATGAGTAACTGCTTGAATGCATTAATCAAATTTAAATATTGTTTTTTTTTGCTTGAATTCATCTGCAATTCCTGTATAGTTTGTGTATTGACATATCTTTGTTTTTAGTTACGTCTAATTGTATGTACTGGTATCCATATCAGCTACATGTAGGTAGCAACATACATGTGTATTACTATCATTAATATAGTAAAATATTTACATTTTTAAATTTTCTTTGTCCAAGGTCAGACTACAAATAATGAAAATACTTGATTTCAACTTTTCAAGATAAAACTACTGGTTCTTTGATAGGCACCTAAGTTTTCAAAAATCGTGTGAATTGTGTGAAAGAGGGAGACAGTGAAAGATAATAACCCAGTAGGTAGGACTAGGAGTACATAAGTATATGTATATGAAATTACTGAGCATGTACCTAAATGTAAGAAATAACTCTCAGATGATTTTATTTTTTGATGACAATCATGCAATTGGCTTGTATGATAATTTTTTCCATAAATGCATTTTGCTTGTTCACATCATAAAACAAAAGAAAAGAAAATTGTCATAAAAATGTTAATATGATAGGGTTCTGATGTTTATAATTGTTTATTAATCTTCATTTGTTTTATGCTTATGTCAGATACAAGTGAATTCTCTTTTTTTTTATAGAAGTTTTGCAAGAATTGTTTTCATTTTTCTTTCCTTTTTTTTTCTCTTGTAAGTTCATGTTGTACATTTTAAAAAATAATAGATGGCTTTTTAGTGTGATCTTTTGTAGAATTGTTAGGAACAAAAGAGAGTTAGTTCCACAGTATGTGAAAATTGTTTATAGATGTGGTATTCAAATGGGTTTAGGTGTATTTATTTTTGAAATACATGTAGATTTGTAAATGTCATATTTATAAAAGAAAAGTGTTGTTTGTATGTGACATAATTGTAAATCAGACATGTTTAATGGAAGACTTATTTTTACATCGTCATCTTTGTGTTAAGTTTTCATAGTAAGTTGTGCAAAGCAGAGTCAATTTTCATCTGAAGATTCGGTAGCTGATTTACAAGTCTACAGTGATTGTTCATTGTATTGTTGCATTGTGTCGTGATTCAAGTTTTCTTACCTTTACCTGTATGTAACATTATTCCAGATCTTTTTTGTATGGTTTCATATGTGCTCAATTTGATCTTCAAGTGCAATTAAACTTGTACATGTACTACAAAAATAAAAGTCATTTATGATATGTGAAATTTGCTAAATTAGTTATTATGTTTGGTAACAAGTACCAGTGTAGACAAAAAATCACAGGAGTTGTCCTTACATGTATATACATGTACATGAAAGACAATTTTACAATCAAATATAATAAAAGATTGAGGCTTGTTGACTCTATTATAAGAGCAATACACTGTAACTCTCACTTAGATAAAAAAGAAATGCCTTTACAAACTTTTTTTTTTATTTTGCCTTACAAAGTGTGCTGCTATTGTGTATTGTGTATGAAACAGTTTTTTGTAATCTGAAGAATCCTGATGCAATAAAAAAGGAAATGTGAACTTGAAAGACGTACCATAGGCTGCAACATTCAAAATCATCAGAATCCGTTTTTTCTCACAGAGAAAAAAATATGTAAATAATGATCTCCATTATTGGGAACTCAGATTAAATTAAAACTGCCCAGTTTAGTTAAATTCACACATATCCATCTGATCACTTACACAAATCCTAAAAATCATTTATTTGCATGCTATTCATTGTAATTAGTAATTGTTTTTTTCAATATGGATTCTTAAATGGCTACTCTTGTGGCATTCCTCTTATAATGACATTTCCATAACACGAAAAAGAAAGAATCATATATTTTCTATCTTCTAGAGATAGCTTTATTTTCTACAAATATGGTTTGATTCAAGAACATATTCATATTAGCTTATAATTGAGTTATCTAAAGGGATTAGTTTCCACTGCTTACTTCCATGCCATGCATGATGTACATGAAGATGCTAGAAAGATAAACTCTTTAAAGTTAATGATTACTTGGCAATTATATTGAATTTTGTATTCAGGAGTCCATTTGCATTTTTCTGCTGTTTGCTTTGTTTCTTTATTAGACCAGGAGAAATTTATGTTAGAGATTTTTTGTAAGAGTAGAATTTTTTTTTTATCTCAAAAAAAAAATTCTGTGAAAAAATATAGATTATGATTAAGATTATTCACATGAATTCAAAACATAAAAGCAAGCAAGAACAAGATGTGTTATTCTCTCAAATTCATGTCAAACTCCCAAGGTCAAGGTAAATAAGTTGGTACCCAAAGGAAGGTCTTGTTACAAAGAGTACACCAGTGAAATATGAAAACCCTAGTTTTATCTGTTCTAAAGTTATGACCAAGGTTTAAGTTTTTAAAGGGTTCAAACTCTTAGGTCAAGGACAAAAATATTTATACCAGCTGACAGGTCTTGCCAAAATGAATACACATGTGAAGTATGAAAGCCCTAGATCCAACTGTTCAAAAGTTATCGCCAAAGTTAAAGTGTGGTTTTTTTTTTTTGGTAAAACTAGGTCAAACTCCAAGGTTAAGAGGTTACATTTCTTGTCACAAGGAATTCACCTGTGAAACATGAAAGCCATAGCCCCACCTACTCAATAGTTATAGACAAACAGATAAACAGACAGACAGGACAAAAAACGATATACCCCGGGATCTTTTGATCCGGGGCATAAAAACACAAAACACCAGCAATCAAATTTTTTTATTTTGTATTTTTATGGGGAAATCTCTATGGATCAACCATATACTTCTAAAAAACATGCATCGATTATCAATGAAAATGTTTGTGAAACACTAATACCCTAGTTTGGCAGCTAAAAGTCAAGGTGAAGGTTTATCAAATGTATAGGTAAAACTTCAACATGAATTCAAAATGTTGATACTTAAAAAGAAAGATCTTGTTATAAAGAATACACGTGAAATATGAAAGCGATTAGTGGAATCGAAAAAGACCTAGCACCAAGCATTCAAAATGTAAGGCCAATGCAAGTACAGTTTGTAAGAATTCGACTAATAATGTAAATCAATCTCTAACGTCAAGATTAAGAGCTCAACTGTATTGTACCCAAAAAGATTTAGCTCAAAGTGTCCAAAGGTTGATGGGACAGATAGATAAACGAAGAATAAATCGGAATTTTTAAAGAAGTTTTTGTAAACACTGAAACTCTCTACCCATTTTGTTCTATTATATTAAAAACTAGTAATATGAGTTTGCCAGATTTTTACTTTTTCAAATAGTGTCCACTCCCAAAATAAAATGGTTTTGTAACCGTTCTAGTCCAAATTGCGAATTTATCCAATGTGACTTATTACAAGTATTGTAATACGTTTAATGCGGAAATTTGCATATCCTCGTCATGCTTATCCGCTATCTACTGTAAAATACTACTTGAAGATGCTACGGAAAACAGCTTTTGAAAACTTGTATAAAAAATGTCGGCTCGCGAGCGTTATCGCTACTGTACAGACTTCGATTCAAGTGCTTCTTCGCATTTTTGCAAGCGGTTTTGACATGACATTTTCATTACAATTGTCAATAAAGATATGATAATTGTGATCTTTTACTTGTTCAACACGACGGCATCAAAGTGTAAACTGAAATTGATAATTAGACAAGAGTGATTTCCAGACCTCTTAACTTGTAAACGTAATGCAGTAAAAATAGAAAATTTGATCATAATACCAGAAATAAATTCTTACGTAAGTCGCGCTTGTAATGCAAAACAAGAAGCTGTGGGGGTCACGTGTTACTTATTTATCACCGAAATGACAGCTCATTTGCATAATTTAAAATTTAATGCAGTTTACGATGTGACCCACTGTCCTTCATAAATTTGAGCAATAAGAAGTTTGATACCAATTTATCTTTTAAAAAGCACTTTTTCGAACTAAACAAATAAGATGGTCCAATGTAGAGAGTTGATGATTATTCATAATTAATTGTTTTAATAAATTTTGCCTCATTAAGTTGATATATAGGTCTTCTTGACAGCCGAGTCGAAACGAACCAAGTTAACGACTGTCAGAAGGCGCCGATCAAATTTAACTCCATGAATAATTATAATTAATACAAAATCCATTAAGATATTACGAAATGTTCTGGTTGCATCACCGGTTTCATAAAACGAACACATTAACCGTGAAAAATAAGGAAGGTAATGCACTGAGGACGGGCAATATATTTAATTTCGCCTCTTGGCATATATACCAGAAAAACTTCACACGGGGCAGAAATGAATGCAAGAAATCAAAACAAAACTCAAATCACATTTCAATATCATATACAGTTTTAGTGGAAAGTTTACACGAACATGCACAACATACGATAAATTAGGTTTGAAAGATCGACACGCCTTGGGATCTGCAAACTTTTTTACTTTTTGTTAAATAAATACGACGAACCAAGGATTACGACAGCTAACAAGCGACAATGCATGGAGTTGTGCATCAAGAAAGGGTAGAGTCTGAATTCTGTTTGATATCTGATGGCACTAACATGCTTTTTATTATATAGTTTATTGTCTTATGCGTTTCGTTAATATTTCTTTATTATAAGACCGAGGATGAATAGATATACCTGTTTGTGAAGTGTTTCTATCAGTGATAACCCAAGCAACTAATGTGTTCGCCTAGGAATTCAAGGTTTTCAATCAAAAAAATAATTCAAGTGAATTCTCTGAGATTTTGTCCTTTGTATGTTCCTTCAAGATTATTACGAAAGGGAACTCAAAAGGCAGAATTTCCCATTAGATAGAGAAAGGAACCTTATTAAATATGTAAAGGAAGAAGATAAGTACGTAAGTTAAGAAGTATATTTTTGATGAAATTAAAAAACAGATTCATGCGACATTACCGCTAAACTTTTGAACCCGACTTAAGATGCTGAATGTTTATACCTTCGGCTAAAGACATGGTCAACATGGAATGAAATTACTATAATATGATGATAATTATAAGAAATTCTTGGATGCATCGTGATGCTGTATCTTGTTTTGATCTAAGATGATGCCGTTATTTGCGCAGGTGCTATGTTGTAGAAAGTTGGGCATCGATTGCTATAGGATGGTTCCTGATATTGGCCAGGTGTAGAAGGAGGCAATAACAAAAAGATTATTCCGTAGGATCAGTGGTCAGTAATCAACCGTATTATATACTTCATTCGTACGGATTAATTTTTCTTGATTAATTTCTTGAGCATATTACCATATCAATATGTAACAGTCGTCGTTCGTAATTAGGAAACATCGTCGACATATTTATTCGAGAAGAACCATAGTTACTGAATACCACGTGCCAAATGTTGAATATATATGAGAAGGCGGGTGGATGAAAACTGGATTCTCCATGTACTCTCTTGAAAAAGGAGGTAAGAATATGACATATACACTGTACACTTATCTTAAAATACATTTCTCTAGTCTAGTGCGTATTTGCTGCAAATGAATTTTGTCTGTATTCTTTCTTTTGAAGCTTGAAAAATATGAAATGTTGTGTTTCGGACTTCGTAGTTTTCATTTTTTTTTAAATTAATGAGTCTTTTCTCTGTCACCACTCTTCAAAATCTGAATGATTTAACAAATTTTATCATTTTCATAATCAATTTGCACCCTTTTATTCCAGTTAGTAAATTAAAGTTATGTAAATA
Source organism: Saccostrea glomerata (assembly GCA_003671525.1). Taxonomy (NCBI): domain Eukaryota; kingdom Metazoa; phylum Mollusca; class Bivalvia; order Ostreida; family Ostreidae; genus Saccostrea; species Saccostrea glomerata. The sequence goes on from PRKT01000679.1 coordinate 234,128, forward strand.
TTGTGCAAAATGTGCGATTGCACATATCCAGACGGCATAAGATCTAAACTAAAAGCAAATTTATGAAATTATTTTACTTCAGCTGAATCTAAAAATGATAGTTTGAAGGTCTCAAGCTGAAGTAATTGCCGAAATTTGCCGGTTGTCTTTTTCAAAGTGATGGTCGATGCCCGGATACTGCGAAAAATTTAGTATTTAATCAAAGAAAAAGAACAATAAAAGTCCCGTTTAACATTAAAGGGTTTCCCTGTATCTTTTAAAGGAGAACGATGTCCATGAAACAATCGATTAAAAATGCAGTATGACAGATATGATAAGGTCAACAATATTTACGATATAATTATAATCAAAGAACTTGTACAAGAAATAGAAAAACACGTCTTTTAATTCTATTCGCCACTTTGACAACCGTCAAAAGGCCTCATATCTTTAATGTTTGATATTATTTTGGAACAACAGTTAAAACCATCCCTAAATGATTTAATCTGGTTTCATTCTCTATGTCTTCTTCATTATTCACTCTGCAAAATGATAGCAGATGTATTTTTAAATGGTCCTTGTATAATTAACAGACGAACGATTGGAGGTATACAAGGCGACGACAACCCCCCCCCCTTCAAAGCAAGATATTTCTCAATTCTTGAAGTTAACAAAAGTTATATTTTTAAAAATGGAGGGGGGCATCTGTGTAAAGAAAAATTCCCTTTTCAGCAAGAAAATCTTCAAATTCGATCAAAGAATTCACTGGAAGTGACGATTTAACGACCAGTTCCGAAAATGTGTATCTGTCAACCCAGTAACTTTTAAATCAATACACTAACCGCAACGGATAATTAGTGATTTTAACATCTTTTTAGTATGCAACTATTCAAATTAATCTCGTTAAAATCAGGGTCTACGTCGCAGTAAATAGCCATTTTTTTGCTGAAAATCAGCCTGTGGTTTTGTCAGTCACATGCAATAAACAAACAAGTGATAACGGTACCAGTTTTTGCCTGGAATCGCCAGCTTCTGATGTGCTTATCCACGAACTGACACCAGGTCCAAATAACACTCTTAATGACATGTATACGTTTAATTACTAGTAAACAATAAAAAAAATCTTGATCTACATATATAATATTGATATGGTACAAAATGTAAAGGCGATATATTAAAAAAAAATATAATTACAATATTTTTTTGAAATGGAATAACTAGAATTTATGAATATATCAAGACTAGGATATACATGTATATATATAATTATACATGTACCTTTAAAAAACATTGCTTTTATACAAATTTCAAAATTTCAAGGTTTCTTCACAAAAAATCTTTGGGACCACAAAACCTTAACATTGGCCCAATTGGGTTCCCTTTAAACAATATACATCAAAATTTTATACGGAGTTTCTTCATAGTAACATACAAGATTGGGAAAGGCAGTTAGTTTGATTATCATTCTTTTTGAGTAATTCGAAGAAAATATATAACAAATTTCGTCTTTCAGTATTCATCATGGGTTTCCTGAATATATATATGATTTAAAGGGAAAAAAGAAACGAGCCGAGCCTACTTCTTTAAAATTCATTACTTTTAAGTAAACATGGAATGGCTAGGGATACACATTTTATAGCTTTGCACTTCATTATAAACTAAAGGTTGTAACAAAAACCTATGATTTATTCTCCATCCATCACTTTCATTCATTTTCTCATGCTAAGTAAAAAAAATGTCAAAAGTTTTCCATCTGCTCATGGAAGTCTAAGAATCACATTGCATGACGTCACATTCTCCTGTGGCGAGAATTCTGCGTGACTAAAAAGCATGTTAGTGCCATCAGATATCAAACAGAATTCAGACTCTACCCTTTCTTGATGCACAACTCCATGCATTGTCGCTTGTTAGCTGTCGTAATCCTTGGTTCGTCGTATTTATTTAACAAAAAGTAAAAAAGTTTGCAGATCCCAAGGCGTGTCGATCTTTCAAACCTAATTTATCGTATGTTGTGCATGTTCTAAAAATACTTTAAGCACACATATGCAGTTCTCCATTCGTATCAAAGAGTTCCATATTATACATGTACATGCTGAAAACATCATTTGTAATGCTTCATTTGTTCATCAAATCAAACCAAAAGATTATGAGACAGTTGTGAACTCTCTGTACCTAAAATAAAATGTCAGTGCGATACAGAAGCGAATGGTTCACCTGTACCTAAGTGTATCAACTAATAATCACAAAGGAGATTATACATCTAAAAATTGAATATCAGTTTATTGTTATCCGCTTTCTAATCAACGTTAATGCTCTTCCCGATATTCATTACATATAAGTTTTTTAAGGAAGTTCTAAACACTGCACACTAAAGAGCTCTACTTATACGGTAGTTTTATGCAGTTAGAATATCTGCTCTTAGATGTAAGATTAAAAATAAATGTTAATTATAGTTGATTAGATGATTTGTAATAGATTAAAATATTTTTAGGATTTTATAAGACCAAGAATAAGAAATTTAATGAATTATTTTCACTAATTTTCAAAATGTAAGTACTTCGTAAACAGTAGTGATTTCTGCTCACAAATAGTCCATTGTCTTTGAACATTTAAGGCACGTACTCTATGTTCTTAATGAATGAGAAAGTCTCAATATGCAGATCTTTATATGATATATTTATTTTCCTAGTCCAAAAAACAGTTTCTGATAGTGTTTAGAGCTTTCTTAATACCTAAAAGTATACTACCAGAACTGCTACGAGAACTGCAGTGAATGAGGATCTGATTGCAGAAATAGTATCGTATCCGTTAAACATATCTTTCAATGTTTCTAAAAAGGAAGTTGTGGTGGACGATCTGGCAGGGGTACCCTCTCTTATAATTAACATAAATACATATTAATTAAAGAGAACCATTTTGATAGGTTTAACGTAGTTTCAAATAAAAACTTTAAGAAGAAAACTTATCAGCATAGCTTTATTATAGATGGATATTAATGACAATCGACAACTAAACTTTATGATACATGTACATGTAAACGTGATAATCATTACATCAATTTTTCTATCGGCAAATTCCCTTTTATAGCAATATACTCTCAGCACCTGCAAATAGGCCTCTCAGTTGATTTGATACGCAACAGCATGCTCTTGACATTTTGGCAAGCGTTTGACAAACAAGTTGACTAAAGAAAGATGTCAACAGTCACGTTTAAAGTCATCACATCGCAATGAGTGATTCAATGCCTTTGTCTGCAATATATCATTAAGTCGAATTTTTCATATTAATTATTAGACACTGATTTACACATTGAATATTCTACATATTTTTTTCATGTGCTCGGTCATGAAAAAGACCACACGGCGGATGTGACGTCGACAAGGAAAGCTTATTGCTCCAAGGCACTTGATCCTATCTCTAATGTTTTAGAGGTCCATGTTTGTTTAGCTCCCGAATAGTATTGTCTCAAGGGACATTTTAGCATAAGTATTATACGCTTGATTTTTTAAAATCATTTTTACGAGTATATCTCCGCTTAACAAATGGAGATAAATAGTGAAGGTGTTTTCCTTCCATACCTCCATCCGTCAGTTCGGGTAACTATCCTTATTCGCAACTCTTCTTCCCACTGAATTAAATGAAAAGGGGCTTTTGCAGATTCTTTACTAGAGACTGTCAATGCAATTGCTAGTACCTATTTCAATTTGAGATCGGACAGATATGTTGAGCTTCCTTAGGGCTTTCATCCAGGGCTATAGTCATTATACCCCGGTAATCGAGTTTGCCCTGTTTGTCCGTCCATTTGCCTGTTTAACCTCATGGCCTTAACCTTTGAGTTTGCAAACATTTGAAGAAATTTACCAGAAATTAACCTTGGCTGTAACTATAGAATTTTTATTTATTATTTCAAGACCTTTCCTTGGGTATAAGTATATTTTGCCTTGACCTTAGGGTTAAAACCTTGGCAATTGATCTTGAATATTTATTTCAAGGGCTTTCATATTTCACAGGTGTATTACTTGTGCTTCTTCTTTTGAATAATGAGCAATTTTGACCTAGCATTGGCCTAAAAAAAACTTTCACCTAAACCAAAACGTTTAAACACCTGTAGCTAGGGCTTTAATTCTTCACCTGTTTATTTCAGGCAGGGCCTTCCACTGGTTACCATTAATTCTTATCCTTTGACCATTGCCTTAGAATTTGACCCATTTTTAAAAATATTAAATCTTGGCCAAAGTGTTTGAACGATTTGTGTTTGGACTTTTATATTTCAAAGGTTTATTCATTGAGACATTCTGTCAAGAAATTTCTTTGCGCAACAACACTTTTGATCTCTTCATCTTAAAGTTTGACTTGCATTAGAGAAACTTGAACCTTCACTATAAGCTGCCATACAGGGGTAACAGTGTTTCACAAACACACCTTGATGTTAAACGATATTTCCTAGGATATAAATATTTTTGACACTGACCTTAGAGATTGAACCTCTTTTAAAAACTGTAACCTTGACCATAACTTTTGAACAGTTGGTATAAGGCCTTTCATTTTCACACGTCAGGTTTCCTTTTGACAAAACTGTCCTAAAATGCCAAGAATTTTGATTTTAAAACTCAGACTTTGACCTATTTATAATTTTTATGATGACCATAATTCTTGAACGATTGATTCCTTTGTTTTCTTTTCATATGTATATTCATTGATTAAAAAATCCTTTCTATTGAAAACAACATTTTGGATCTTGACCTTGGAATTAAAATTGAATTTGAAAAATCTTAACTTTCGCAATAGGCTGTTTACAAACACATCTTCTTTTTGTTGTTGTTGTTGCTGTTTCTGATATTTGCTAGGAAAATTATTCATATTAGGGACTAATGGCTTGATAGGCTTATGTAATTCATCTATTGTACAATTTAATTACAGCAATGTAAATAAAAAGGAATTTGTTTCAAGAGGCATTGCCTTTATTTGGTTATTTGTTATGTCATATTCAATCAGAAATTGTTAATGATCTCATGAAAAACATGCCCATTATCTGGGTGCTGTTATTTAACAGTAACAAACGCATTTAGGCATCTGTCTTTAAATGCAGTCACCATATCATTGGATTTAAGGGGGAAGAAGCCACAATGATTTCTCTAATTTATCAAAATGGCTGTTTTCGATCTAAAATCACCTACAGGATGAAAATCGAAATTCTGAAACCTAAATGCGCATTTACAGGACAATTGGAAACTTATTCCTAAATATTAATGGGTTACAATAAAAATGTAAAACTATTTCAAATGTAAAACTATGGACTGCCTCATAGAATCTTTTAGAAACAGTTTTAATATATATTTGAATTTCATGTTATCAGCCTTTTAAAAATTGTACAATAGACTCGATATGGATCTTTGCAATACTAATAGTCGTGAAAGGTTTCCTCTGTTCTTTTAAAGAGAATTGTAATAATTCCTTCATTTTGATAATATTGCTCAGATTACTACAAGACAGACAATGGTAAGGATATTATCAATATAAAGGGCACGTCCGTAAACACCCTTAGAGAGATTCAGATCATCTCGATCAAATGGGCTTTTAAGCATAAGTGGCTCTATACCCGACAACCTTAATGCATTGATAATTGATCATCTTCACAATTAGAGTAAAATTTGACAATTAAAAGAAACAAGCAATACATTGCAATGTATAATAAACTGTTGATATTTTATACTTTTGCGCAATTTTATTTCACCGAGAGTTTTTTTTTCAATTGATTAATTATATATTTTATACTAACTATAGATAATGTATATATTCAACAATGCAGACTCCTAAAGATGTATTTGCTTTTATAATTTTGTAAATTGCAAAATAGAATGATACAAGTACCAAGTAAAACATACCAGCATTTAAAATGAACAGAATCGAGTCGCTTGGAGTAGGCAACTGAGACTTTTTAACATCACCATTCATGTATATAGTTTATTGTCTTATGCGTTTCGTTAATATTTCTTTATTATAAGACCGAGGATGAATAGATATACCTGTTTGTGAAGTGTTTCTATCAGTGATAACCCAAGCAACTAATGTGTTCGCCTAGGAATTCAAGGTTTTCAATCAAAAAAATAATTCAAGTGAATTCTCTGAGATTTTGTCCTTTGTATGTTCCTTCAAGATTATTACGAAAGGGAACTCAAAAGGCAGAATTTCCCATTAGATAGAGAAAGGAACCTTATTAAATATGTAAAGGAAGAAGATAAGTACGTAAGTTAAGAAGTATATTTTTGATGAAATTAAAAAACAGATTCATGCGACATTACCGCTAAACTTTTGAACCCGACTTAAGATGCTGAATGTTTATACCTTCGGCTAAAGACATGGTCAACATGGAATGAAATTACTATAATATGATGATAATTATAAGAAATTCTTGGATGCATCGTGATGCTGTATCTTGTTTTGATCTAAGATGATGCCGTTATTTGCGCAGGTGCTATGTTGTAGAAAGTTGGGCATCGATTGCTATAGGATGGTTCCTGATATTGGCCAGGTGTAGAAGGAGGCAATAACAAAAAGATTATTCCGTAGGATCAGTGGTCAGTAATCAACCGTATTATATACTTCATTCGTACGGATTAATTTTTCTTGATTAATTTCTTGAGCATATTACCATATCAATATGTAACAGTCGTCGTTCGTAATTAGGAAACATCGTCGACATATTTATTCGAGAAGAACCATAGTTACTGAATACCACGTGCCAAATGTTGAATATATATGAGAAGGCGGGTGGATGAAAACTGGATTCTCCATGTACTCTCTTGAAAAAGGAGGTAAGAATATGACATATACACTGTACACTTATCTTAAAATACATTTCTCTAGTCTAGTGCGTATTTGCTGCAAATGAATTTTGTCTGTATTCTTTCTTTTGAAGCTTGAAAAATATGAAATGTTGTGTTTCGGACTTCGTAGTTTTCATTTTTTTTTAATTAATGAGTCTTTTCTCTGTCACCACTCTTCAAAATCTGAATGATTTAACAAATTTTATCATTTTCATAATCAATTTGCACCCTTTTATTCCAGTTAGTAAATTAAAGTTATGTAAATATTTTGCAAAATGTGCGATTGCACATATCCAGACGGCATAAGATCTAACTAAAAGCAAATTTATGAAATTATTTTACTTCAGCTGAATCTAAAAATGATAGTTTGAAGGTCTCAAGCTGAAGTAATTGCCGAAATTTGCCGGTTGTCTTTTTCAAAGTGATGGTCGATGCCCGGATACTGCGAAAAATTTAGTATTTAATCAAAGAAAAAGAACAATAAAAGTCCCGTTTAACATTAAAGGGTTTCCCTGTATCTTTTAAAGGAGAACGATGTCCATGAAACAATCGATTAAAAATGCAGTATGACAGATATGATAAGGTCAACAATATTTACGATATAATTATAATCAAAGAACTTGTACAAGAAATAGAAAAACACGTCTTTTAATTCTATTCGCCACTTTGAAAACCGTCAAAAGGCCTCGTATCTTTAATGTTTGATATTATTTTGGAACAACAGTTAAAACCATCCCTAAATGATTTAATCTGGTTTCATTCTCTATGTCTTCTTCATTATTCACTCTGCAAAATGATAGCAGATGTATTTTTAAATGGTCCTTGTATAATTAACAGACGAACGATTGGAGGTATACAAGGCGACGACAACCCCCCCCCCTTCAAAGCAAGATATTTCTCAATTCTTGAAGTTAACAAAAGTTATATTTTTAAAAAGTTGTGTTTTCAGTATAGTCTGTTACATATTTTATTCTTTTATTTGATTAAATTACTTTTTGATTAATAACTTATTTGCAGTTATATTTAAATGAATGTGAAAAGAAAATCTCCTGCATGATTCAAATTCAATTCAAATCGTCGGCTGTGGCTCAGTAGTTTGCTGTTGAGTGGCGGAGTAAGGAGCAAGCTGATCCTAACGTCGCATGTTCGAATCCAATGTGCGAAAAGAGACTCTAAAAATGGGGTTCCGTGTTGCAATAGGTGCTGGTAAGATAAAATTCCCTTACTGCGCAAATTCCGTCAGTGCTGAGTACAAGTCTAAATCTTCAGTCTGTTAGAGCCTTAATATGAATTAAAATTTTCGAAAACACTTTAAACAAACAATCCGCAGTTCAAATAGCTCAAATACATGTAGGTCCCTCATATTCAGAAATCATTTTAATGGTTCTAATACTAGTAACTAACGGTCCACTAAATATGAGTTCGATAATCAACTTAAGAAACAGATTGTCAATATAGAAATAAATCAGCTAAATAAATGAATCAGAATGTGTATAAAGAAGACATTTGCTGACTGAATATATATATTTTCTATATATAATCTTCTCATTCGAACTTTGAAAATTAAGAAATATTTCATTTCAGAGCAAGGAATTATCTTAACCCATAAGAAAAAGAAAATATGGGTAGAGGTTAGAGGTTATTGTCTACCTGAACAATTGCGTGATATAAGTACAAAATAATCATGATTATCAGTAATAAAGAAGATATTTTTAAGATGGAGATTATTATTTTTAACAGTCTTTCAAAACTATAAAACAATGGAATATTAAAAAGCATAGGCAATCGAAGTTTTCTCAATCAATTTATTCCCTACCAAAATTTAGAAATCTGCCTCAGACTTCTCATTTAGTAAGAGACATACCATAATTTATAATACTTCAATTCTTAACTGTTAACTTGATTGCACTATTATTAGTAAGTTCCTTATAACATGTAGTACACGAAAAGTTGCAAAACTTCTTTGTGGAAACAATCTGTTTAATTGCTTTTTAATGTTTTTATGCTTCTGAAGATATGATACAAGTCTGTTACCTTGGATTTAAGACTTAAAGTTGCAATTCAAAAATTAATACTATTTCCGCTGCTGTTTATAAGTTTATCAATAAAACATCTTGTATCTTGTATTATAGATTTCCAATGAATTGGTGTACCGTATTCATGTTGCTTTATTTTCTGTGATTTGAATTGCATGATATAACGTATACATGTACGTTTGATTATGAGGAAATTGAAAGTACAACACAACAACTTCATATATCGACTTGATTGATTGTCTATTATATAACATTGGTTTATCTCACAAATAAACACCCCGACCAATTTATCGAGTTTTTAAAAGTATTCAAACGCTGCATGTTTATTTACAAAAACAACGTGAAAGAGCTAGAGCCACTTTGGGCCTATTTGGCCCTAAGAATTTCGGAAAAATCAAGACCGTTCTGTGAAGGTTCAAATGCGGTATTTATTTCTTAGAGTGTTGGTGACCACGTATCTATTATTGATGACGTAATTTTCTCTCCAGTCAATGCATTATGACGTCATAAATTGCTTCATTTTCATCATATCCTGTAAATTCCTTTCATTATTTTCAATAATTTCAATTAATTAATATTTCATATAGAGCACAACCTCTGATCCAAAATATGCAAATAAATAATGAAAGATCTGTTTCTGAAGATCAAAAAACATGCTTTATTTTTTGGATCGTGGGCTGTGCTCATATTTTAATTCTTGCTGAAGGTAGTCAAATACGCATGTTTTCTGAAATTTTCAAGAACAATGCAGTTTCTCAAAGCCTGATTTCCAATATCTGGATTCTCAAAAGAGAAATTTTATTTTAGGAAATAAAAGCGCCAAGTGTCTGCTTTATTTTTATTTATGAAATGGGAAAGAGGGTGATAGCTAGTTTATTGATACAAGTACAGGACCATTTTATGCATAAAGTGAACCTAGTTCTTTATTCTAAGAAGGTTTATAATACAAAATTAGTATTGTGTCCACAAGCCGCACTCATTATTAAACCAAAACAAATTGTCCTGCGTAAATCATTAGTCCATTTTATAACATTGCCTTACAAATCAGATTTAATTAAGAATTCCACATTAACAACAAATTAGAAATTTAAAAAAAACTCAAATGATGTTACAAGATATGAAACATTACTTATTAAACTATATAATTATATTGAAATCAGATGTTTTGTAATATTTCACGGATCCGAATTGATTTTATCTGAGACTTATGCAAATGTACTTGCACAGACTTTTTTTTTCGCACATTGTTCGAAAAAAAGATGAATTAGTAATTAATTTCATTCATGACTCTTTTAACTTTTGTGTTAAATCTCAATTACATCATATTAAAAAAAACAACGAAGGCCTAACTATAAACCCAGTTTTGTATTCTGATAATTTTCTTTACAATGAATACGTATATATCTGAACTGGCAGAGAGCCAAATTAAATTTATGGCAATTATATCAACAACAAACAACACAACTCGAGGATAAAAACGCTACATGGACAATCAGGGTATCATTACCTTAACATATTCAAACTATATATAAACATCTATTACGGTGAACAGTCATTGAATGCATTTCTACAAAAATCACGACAACCTAATTTTTACAGCAACTTAACACTTTTCTGATCGATTCGCTTGAGACGTTGCAGACTAGTGAAGAAAATTGTAGACCCATTACTATGGGATAAGCTTTTCCATATGCAAGTCTTTTTATGGATTCCTTTTAGTTCTGTCAAAGGTGCTGCATGCTGATTACTGAGTAAAATAATATTTCTTATCTTAAAATCTGAAATTTCGGTTGCTGAAACAGGATTGAGCCAGCTTGATTCTTTAAAAGAAAAATTCACCTGGTTATATCTACTCATTAGCAGCATTTCGAATACATTAAGAAAAATATCCTGAATCAAGCTTTAAACTCCATTAAAACAATACAAATTTGGAGCAGAGGAAACACGGACCTCTAAATTATCTGAGTTCGGATCGGGTGCCAAAGAGGTGAAAGCATCCCATATCGACCAGTCACACCTGTGTGCTCTCATAATCGGACAGGCAAAAGAAATCTTGGGAAGATTCATTGTGTAATTAATAGTAGCACTACATGTCATTCGCGGATTCATTTTAACGACAGATTAATGTATTTGATGACAAGGTCATCGTATTCAATCCCCCGCCTGGCGTAGTGGTTATTTAAAGCGTTCGCTAAAGAGTCGCTTAGTAAGGAATATTTAATTCGAATCCCACTGCGGAAGGTGGAGAAAATACTTTGAATTAGACAGTACAATTTAAATCGAGGAGGTTCTTTGTCACAAAATATGCTGGTGCGAAAAATATCCCTCATGCTGAATGGTCATTAGTGCCGATTTCAGGTCTAAAATAGCAGTTTTCCAAGTTCAAATTCAAGTTCATTTATTTCACTCACACCAACATCAGTGGTACATGAGGTACAAAATATAAATTAGTTGTCATAATTGTAAGAAAAATAATAAATATAATAATGATTCAACGTTTCCAAGGCAACTGTTTGCGTCTCAGTATGCGTGAAATATGGTCTGAAAAGGAACATTAAACAGAAAACAAACATTGTATTGACCATACAACTTGTGAAATGCCGACTTTAAAGGATGTTCTTGATTTCCTTATTACATCAACATGTTTGACAATCGCTTGACTCATTTTAAAAACTGTTCATACGTAGAGCATTTATTGCACACTGATTCAACTGGAGACTTGAACAACATATGCCGGTTAGAGGGTATATTGCTTCATAAGTGAGGGAAGTTAACGTGAAATCAAGTTTAGAAAAGTTAAAGTGAAATCAAGTTTATTACATGTTTATATTATAGTTTTGTTATTAGGTTACTATTAACGTCTTTTTCTGGTAAAATAGCCATAAAATTGCAAAAGTAACATATTCAAGATTAAATCCTCTCAAAACTGCATCAAACTTAAAGATGAAGGTCATGAGGTGAAATATCATTCTACAAAATACTGTGGTTTCATCATTATTCGTTAAGCACAAATTTTCGTTCTTGAGTCGATCCACGAAATCAAATATTCATCGAAGTTTGGTGCCTTCATTTTGAGTTATAAAAACTTTTAAAAAGCCCCTTACGACTTTCGTTAATATATGCGAATCCACCTTTTCCCCCAACAAGTTGGCTTTATAAGCCTATTTTATTATTTGTAAGAATATTATTACATGTAGATGGCATTTTTAGTCAATATTTTTAACAGTTTAAATATTATGAGATAGAAAATCAAATAAAACATGAAACTGTCAACGCGAAGCATATAAAATCAGTGGTAAAAGACAAAGGATGATTGAAAATCGGGTGTAAATTCGTTATTCTCAAACAAATTGAAACAATCTAACAGTCCAACACCAAATACCCGGTATCACCTGCCCTATGAAAACATAAATTATCGTAAAACAAAAATTTCGGTATAAAAATGAATTACTCTCTGTTCATAACTGGCTTAAATCATACAAATTATAAACATAATTTAATGCTTATTTGACAATTTTTTGTTTAACATGAGAAAACGGGTATGTATGTTACAGAAGGCCTGCCAAGTCCTTTAGGGCATATAAATAATGAACGCCCTTTCTTCTTTCAAAAGTTATTTGCAATGGAAAATAATTATAGAAGAGCAAACTTCAAGGTAAAGTGGTATGTAAATCTCAAATATAAACACCCTTTGGAACTCCTCTCATCCAAGAGGTATACGCAATGTTTCAACTAAAACATATTTAAACAAGAGGCCCATGGGCCCTATAGGTCACCTGAGTATCATGCGACAACTTTCCAACAATTGAATTGATTCATATTTAAACCAGAGGCCATGAAATTCACAATTTTGAAAAAGGCACCATTGCTTATCATATCTATACATTGCATGCTTACCCTGGTTACTTTATACCCAGGGGTAGATCAGAGTAACAAAGAGAAAATGCATTTCCACTTTTTGTGTATGTCAGGGCCCCTGGGTCAGGGCTTCTTGGGTGAGGGCGGGTCCAGAGTTGTGCACCCCATCCCACAGGAACCACTGACCCTAGGGCCACATCTTTAAAAATTTTGGAAATATTATAAATTTTATTTCATCATGTTGTTGATTATTACCAAAGTGCAGATTTCAAAGCATTAAATTATTTTTAGACTATATTACCCCCCCCCCCCCCCCCCCCCCCCAAGGGCCAGGAAATAAACCATCTTTGTCATAAATATATACTCAGATCATTGGCATAATACACAGCAACAAAGGAAAAGATTTTCAAACAATTCATGCATTTTCACAATATAAACATTAAAGCCCCGCCCTAACACAAGAAGCCCTGACCCAGGGGCCCTGAAATTCAAAAATCTTAAAGAGGCATCCTTCCTCCTCATTACTATGTACATAGTTTATTGGTTAAATACCCAGGTGCAGAAAAGAATATTTTTAAAGAATTTATGCATTTTCACTATATAATCAATAAAGCCCAACCCTAACACCAGAACCCCAAACCCATGCCAGGGGCCATGATATTCACAATTTTGGAAGAGGCAGCCTTATTCAACATAACTATGTACTTGGTTAGTTTATTTAGAACTCAGGAGCAAAGAAGAAGATTTTCAAAGAAATAATTCATTTTTTAATATATTACCTATATAGCCCCACCCTAGCACTAGAACCCCTGGCCCTTGGGCCATGAAATTCATAATTTTGGAAGAGGCAGCCTTATTCAACATACATGTAGCTATGCACTTGGTTAGTTTATTTAATACCCACGAATCGAGAAGAAGAATTTCAAAGATTTTTTTGCATTTTTACTATATAATCTATAAAGCCCCGCCCTAGCACTGGACTGTGGCTATGAAATTCATAATTTTGGAATAAGCAGTCATTTACAACTTAACTATGCACTTAGTTTATTTAATGCCCAGGAGCAAAAAAGAAGAAATTCAAAGAAATAATGCATTTTCACTATATAACCTATTTAGCCCCGCCCTAGCACTAGAACCCCTGACCTTGGGCCATGAATTTCACAATTTTGGTACAGAACTCAATGCTGATTACAATTATACCAACAGTTTGAATGCTTGATGTCCAGGAGTAGAGAAGAAGATTTTTAAAGATTGCACTAATTTTAGTGGTTTTTGCCCCACCCCCCAGGGGGACTGGGACTATGAAATTCACAATTTTTGTTCCCCTTCACCAACAGATGCTATATGCCAAAATTGATTGAAATTGGTACAGCGGTTTCAGAGAAGAAGCTGAAAATGTTTAAATGTTAACGCACGACAGACGACGACGGACGAAAACGGATAGCAATAGGTCACCTGAGTTTACTCAGGTGACATGAAAATTAAATCAAAATCACATTTCATTTGGTTATGTCTTGTCACAAGAATATTATCAGTAATGTTTAAACTTTTGGGTCACTTGAGTCAATGGACCTATTGCTATATGTTTCCGTCCGTCGTCTTTCGTTAACATTTGAACATTTTCAAATTCTAGTCTGAAACCGCTCTACCAATTACAACCAATTTTGGCATATATCTTTTATGGGTGAAGGGTAACACAAGTTGTTAATTGCATGGTCCTGGGGTCCCGAGGGGTGGATAAAAAATCGCTGAAATTTTAGTATTATTTAAAAATCTTCTTTAATCCTGGACATCACAAGTCAAACTTTTGGCATAATTGTGATGAAGACTGGGCCCTCTACCAAAATCGTGAAATTCAAGGCCCAATGGTAAGGGTTTCTGTTGCTGTGGTGGGGCTCTTTGAAGATTCAGTGAATATGCATTATTTTCTTTAAATAAATCTCTGCTCTTGTAAATTTAGCCAATGAACTATGTACATAGTTATATGATGAAGAAGAGTACCTCTTCCCAAATTGTAATTTCATGGCCCCATACTACAGGGTCAGGGGGGCTCTAATGTAAGGTCGGGGCTCTATTGATTATAATGGTGTCTTCCCACTTAGCCAAAATTCTGAAAAAAGTACAGGTGACTGGTTTTGGCTAAGTGGGAATGGTGTACAGGTAGGGGCAGGGAGAGAACAAAAGAAATTAATTACAGGTGACCTATAGTCTGTTTTAGATGAACCCTAGAAAAAGTCTGACAATTAATTGAATGGTATTGCATTCAATATTTATTAATAAATTCATATTTTCAATTATTTAAATTGATTATTAATAAAAAATATATATATATATTTTTATAATTTTCATTTGCATTGATTTAATTTGTAATTTTAAAAATATATCTATTCATTTTTAATCTCTGTGATTTGATATTTTAGCTTATTTGAATCTGGAATCTGTACCGTAAATCATGTGTTTAAATTCTAATTCATGTAATAAAAAAAATCAAATTAATCTAAAAAACAATAGAATTTGATAAAATGATTGCATGATAAAATAATTATTAATGCCAATAGTGTTCATTTTCAAATAAACTTATTACAAATAAATTATGCTCATACTTGTGCAAGATCAGAGTTATATAAGTTTTTTTTTCTCTTTTTCTTAAAGGAAAAAAAAACTATCATTCAAATTACATGCATTTTGTTCATTTTCAATGTGCATCTGATACTAAGGGAGAAATCAATGGGTTTTTTTCATGCATAAAATGCTGGATTTTTAATCATTACAATAAGGAATTCAGTTTTGGACACTTTAAATAACCTAGTGTACTAAATAAATCAAATTATATAATGATCATTTAAACAAATTTAATGTTACAACAATTGAGGGTTATCTGAGTTGTGTTTATACTCTTTTGATTTTTTTGTCAATAAAATACTTATTTTGAATTGCACATATGCGTATAAGAAATATATTATAAACACACGTGTGCAGGAAGGCACTTATCTCAATTTTAATCATGTGCGTACATAAGTTCCAATAATTAACACTAATATTTCTACACAATAAATTAAACTCAATAATTATTCCTTTTTGATTTTTTTCTATCAATCTCTTTATTGTCCGAATTGTTAATAGTAATAATTCAAATATGTCATTTTTTTTTTCTTTCTTGTTTGGGGAGTCAATTTTTTTATCTCTATGTTGATAAATTAATTTATCAAGTCATTTTTTAATTAATCTATTTAAATAAATCATACTTAACATTCTCCATTCTCTTTCATAACTATTGCTATAACCTGTGCTTCAAAATATAAATATTATTATTTTTTTTAAATTAATTGATATTAAGTATGCATTTTAAAATAATACGTAGGACTTTATATATTATTCTTATATCGAAAACAACTATAATTCATGATATTTATTTATATGATTAATGAACTAGTACATCACAGGTAAATATTACAGGTAAATTAAGCATAATAATAGCGATAATGCTTTTATTCTTTGCAAATCTCCCCTGCTCCTGGATTATTAAGCCGATGAAATACGTACATAGTTATGAAGGGTAAGGATGCTTTTCAATAATTGAGAATTCCATGGCCCTGCATTAGGGGCTTTGGTGTTAGGGCGGGGTTCTATTGATGTATAGAGAAAATGCATTAATTCTTAGAAAATCTTCTCCTCTGTTCCTTGGTATTTACCCAACTTAATTTAATAATAGTCTGATTTGGAAGTAAGTCGTGCCAAATAGCTCTAATACAGTAGTCATCTGCTTTTAAATTTAAGAAAGAAAGAAAGAGAACAATGTTGAAATTATATTCCAACTTCTTTGAAAAGCATTTTTCTTAAGTTTTAATTTCAATGCTTAATTTTCAAAATCTATATTCCTAATACATACAAATAATTGCTGCCTGGGAGTTAGTTTTTAGTCGGGCCATTTTTAGTCAGTCGGTTCACGACCGAACAAAATTTAAAAAATGAAGAAAAAAAAGCGTTAAAATTGTTAAGAAATACATCATGGCTTAGCGTTAATTGTTCTTTAAGAAATACCTCAAACTTTAGGGTCATGAACAAATTAAAAAAAGTTTTTGAAAGAAAAGTCATGTTCCAGGTAACTTTTGAATTTGTGAAATGTGAGAGCCTCAACTTTTGTATTTAAACAATATGACATTTATTGGACCAGTTCAAGACAGGTTTTCCTAATCGTTTAATAAAAACATATATAAATCACAAAATGATTTCTTCTAAATAAAAAATAAAATCGTATCTAGTACTTTTCAAAAACAACAATAATGTTGTACGTGTTAATTTGATTCCTTTACAGTTAGTTTAATTATTCACCTTGAAAAGCTATTTCCATGGTGTAACATTTATACAGAAGAAAATGGAACTGATACTTGACCTACACTGTAAGCAAGTCTTCACATTTAATTTACTTAGAATATAAATTTCGTTCAGAATGATTAATGATTGTATTAGAAAAATAGGATAGATTTCACCAAGCTGAAATAATAGTCCTCCTACGATTTGGAAGTAAGTCGCGCCAACTTGATCTAAATCAGTACTTAGTCATCTGCTTTTATAAAAGAAAGAAAGAGAACAAGGTTGAAATTATATTCCAACTTCTTAGAAAAGCATTTTTCAAACAATTTCCCTCACTTGTAAAATGTCGTGGACAGGAACAATATACGACAACACCCACGCCTTTCTTTACTTATCTCTAAGTTAAATTACAAGGGAAACCTAGCTGTTTTTCAATATATTGAAAGCAAAATTATAAAATACGTCTAATACTGTAAATTGTTTATTTTATGTAGGATATACAATTCATTAATGACGCCTCTTTTGTCCCCTGCTTTCACTGAGTCTGTCTGTCCATCCCTCTGTCTGTATTTCTGTCTGTCTGTAACACTTTCGTTTCTATGCAAAATCTCGAGAATTTTTTTTTTTGCTTTTGCAATGAAATTTATACAAAACCCCTGTGGCCTAAGGAAAACCCATATTTATTTTGGGGTCAATGGGTTAAGGTTGTTAAATGATACATTCTGTGTATGTTAAACTTTTATTTTCGGGCAATATCTCAAAAAGCTTTTGATTTTTTTATACCACGACTCCCTATGGCCTTTGTCCATTGCAAACAATTGTCTGAAAAAGAAGGAGTTAATGATGTCTGCTTTGCTTTCTTTGTATCGTTTGTTGGATCGAATCTATGCAGATTCTACTATTTTTTCTTCAATACTAAAAATAACATATATACAGACAAAAGCTTGAAACGATTGCTTCAAAAAATCGTTACTGATTTAAAAAAAAAACCAATAATGTTTCTATTACAGATAGTTCATTCGCACTAAAAACTGTTTCTATTATGTAAACTTACACAAGAAAATTGAATTGATACATTACCTTAAGAAGTCTTCACATTAGAACTCATGTAGATTATTTATCGTTGTGAGAATGATCCATGATTCCATTAAAAAAAATCAGATGGATTTCACCTAGCTTAATTAGTGCGCAGAGGGTCTACGACCGTAATGGGAGACGCGCCAACTTTATTAATTCAAATGCGAATGGTGTTTTAATATCTCAGATTGTTTCAAAAATTAAAAAAACTTCTTATAATTTTTTTTCAGCCTTCTTTTTTCATGTAGAATGTCATAAACAGAAGAAAGACAGAGCTTTTTACCAACCTTCGTTTTGCTCATATCTAACTAAAATTTGAAGCATACTTGGCCCTTTTTCTTTAAATCTCATGAATTGATTGCCTGTATCATTGAATACTTAGTGCAATTAATCGTTTAACTGGACATAAAAGTGAAAAAGAAGTCTGAATGAGAAAAGTACTATTTAAGCAATATTAAACTTGAGCTAAAAAATAGAATAATGTGTCTAGAGATCTACTTATTGCGTATGTAGAATTAATTTTATAGAATTTACAAGATTAAACTCTGTCTTATACATTGTATCTTGGTCGTTTTCATTATTTAAATATCATACAGAATTGATGCTCAGATGCAGTTAAAGCGTTTGTGTTGATATAACCCTATTTCTCTAGCTAGTAAAATATTTATAGTTCAATTTTTCAATTCAGAAAGTGGTTTGAAATAGGAAAGGGTGGGGTGGGGGATAAATGTTTCTGGTGCTTTTCATTTAGTTTAACGTTTTGGGGCTGATTTTTTCTTCTTTTCGTTTTCTTTCAATACTCAAAAATGTTACGAATATACAGACTGAAACTCAGAATTATTATATTTTAAACATAATCGCAAATGCTTTCTTTCTTAAAACGATAATCATGTTGTCTTTGATCAAATTTCCTTAAAGATATTTTCATCCTGTAAACAGTTAAACACAAGAATATGGAATTAACCTTTAGCAGTGATTCCTCATTAAATTTCATATTCAATATGATAGCATTAGAAAAAAAAAACCGGATTGATTTCACCTTGCTTAATTGGTGCAACGAAATTCTACGACCTTCAAGTGAGACGCGCCAACTGCTCCTTGTCAGCAACCATCCTTGGTTTAACAATTTATATAAGCCAAGGCTGCATCTATATCAAAGAAATTCTTAAATTACCTTTTTTAAACGTAACGTCTTATTTAATGCCCATTTTATGCTACTCCTCTTATAGTTTTGGTCTAATTTCAATATAATTGGGCACACAGTAGACTACAAATGCACATAAATCTAGATCTGTGTATTGGTTTTTGATTTCGATCAACGATGTTGCCGTGATTTCAACAACAACAAAAAGATTGATTGATTGATTGTATGCTGTTTAACGTCCCTCTCCAGAATATTTCACTGATATGGAGACGTCACCATTGCCGGTGAAGGGCTGCAAATTTAGGCCTATGCTCGGCACTTACGGCCTTTGAGCAGGGAGGGATCTTTATCGTGCCACACCTGCTGTGACACGGGGCCTCGGTTTATACGGTCTCATCCGAAGGACCGCCCCATTTAGTCGCCTTTTACGACAAGCAAGGGGTACTGAGGACCACAACAAAAAGAAAGAAAATTCTTTGAAATGCTCCTTCTAAACTTTAAGTCGAATTTTAATGTATCTTTGCATAACAAATAGACTACACTAACATACATGATTCTGTTTATCTATTTTTGATTTCGATGAATTGTGTTGCCGTGGCAACTAAAAATAGAATTTTTTGTAGAATTCTTTGAAAAATCTATTCTTCCTACACTTTTAGTCTGATTGCAATCTTTTCACAAAAAGAGACTATATCAAGGATCATTGTTCAATTTATTGCTATTGCAAAGTTTGAAGTGCGGCTGCTCCTTTTCTTTTGTAAATACAAACCGGGAGAGCTAAAATCTCGACAGAGACTTCTGGTTAATCTTCTATTATCAAAGAATGTCGTATAGAGAAGCAAGATAAGCCAACGTTACCACCTGCTTTCGCTCCTCTTATAGTTCAATTGTTAAGCAAACTTATATTTTTTTTTTCCTTAAATAGAAAATATGTATACTTATTAATTGCAAAAGGAAAGATGATACAAACCTTTTGCTTTTCTTCAAAAATCATGAAAATTAAATTAATGGAATGGAGTTTTTTTCATTCCCTGTTTCCCAACATGCTATGCAAAATCTTTAAAAGATCTATAAACTAATAAGATTGACAATAAAAGAATAGTGTTATGAGTCTCATATACAAAATTTGCAATTTTGTAAAATTTTAAAAAATATGTTTGCATAATTAACCATAAAAAGGCACGAAAATATATAACCTGTATCAATTTCGGCATTTAGTTTGTATTATCTGTCCGAAATACCTCCGTTAAGTCATCGTTAATTGGACATTAAAGTGAAACGAAGGTCTGGAGAAGAGAAAAGAAAAGAGTATCGTCAATTTTGAGCACAAAAATAGTAATTTTCGTCTGATACTTTACTAATTACCTGTGTTATGTTGAATTTACTTTTAATTTATGACATTGACGTCCTTTTCTTGATCAAATTAAAGGAAAAATTATGAGTTTCTGACTTTTCACTTTGGTAGATTTGTTTCAGCTGTTGTGAAAGAAATCTTCGAACCACGAATCACGAAATGCAATATCTGGAATATTTATACTGCTTGCAGTCGAGTTTACTGAACCTTTATCAATAAATCAACAAGAACTAACACTATATTTTTTAGAAACTGTCAAAAACTAGACATTGTTCCTTTGACAATTTATTCCATCAAATAAACTTCCAGACGGTATTTCAACTTGGTTAATAATGCAAGGTGTATCTTATTTTATTAAGACTAGTACTGTAGGAAAGGTCAATGGAAATAGGTAATAGACGATCGTAAATCAGTCTATCACACATGTATCTTGCATAAGCTTATGAATCCTGATCCCCCATTGTTGAAAGTGAGCAATATTAGTTGATATGCATTATGATTATATAAGATCATTTTAATAACACAATGCAAAATTTTATTTTGTAGTCAATCATGAGTTCGTGTCCAGTAGGTTACGACCAAATAGAAGAACTGGCGGGAAAAAACATCACAACCGATGACGAGTTAAAATGGCCATGCGCATTGCGCGTTTTCTGGATAGACCTACTGCCGTTTGTTGAATTTGTAAGAGGATTACTGTCATATGGTACTTCTTTTATAATCGCTTTCGGTCTGCTTTTTAATGGCATTTCTTTTATCGTATTAACTCGAAAGCATATGCGAAAATCAACCACCAATATGTATCTCTCAGTCTTGGCTGTTTATGATTGCCTTTCTTTGACTTTCAATTTCGTTATCGGCGTTTCTCGAGGACAGAATCCTGATACTGTAAACAAAAATTTTCAACAGTCGGAGGGACTCTGCACATTTCACGGCGTGGTCGTCGAATTATTCAATCTACTTTCTGTATGGTTGATCGTTGCTTTTACAGTTGAACGCTTCATCATGGTGAAATTCCCACTTAAAGCGAAAAACCTGACTCCAAGAAGAGCACTCTACACTATCATCGGCGTCTCTGTGTGTGTCTTTATCTTCTCCTTACACAAAATCGCTGTCTCTGGGTTTGAGGGCGATTCAGTTTTCGGTTACAAAGCCTGCAAAACTCGCCGGTCGATATTTCGTGAAATCATCTACTTTTATGTCGCATTCAATACCTGGCTACCAACAGCCATCATCGTAAGTTTCAACACCATGATCATCGTTGAAATCAAAAAGAATCAAAAGAAACGAAAAGAGATGACAAAAAATGCCAATTCTATGTCAAAATCTGACGAAAAAGCTACAAAACTGTTATTAGCTGTTTCTTCGGCATATGTTATACTCATTCTGCCTTTAGGCTTGATTCAAACAACAGAGCTGATCTATAATGGTTCGGCAAAAGTCGAACCTGGCGATCCGGAATACATTGAGTTCATGACCACCAAAATGAAACTAAAATGGACAAGGGCGTTTTTCTTTTTCTTCTATCAGTTCAATTTTGCCATCAATTTCTTCTTGTACGTTTCTTCGTCGTCAGCGACTCGTTTTCGAACGACCTTGAAGAAACTGCTTGGAATGAAGGTCCACACGGAGGACATGACGTGGATCTCGCAGTCACGTCACAAAAAGAACGCTGTCGCTCCGGAAAAATCAGAAGTGTCGGAGATGCCGAAGACATCGCAACCAGATGCTGATAACACTTAAAGGTTCCAGAAAAGAGATTGCTTTAGATAACTGAAAGATGGGATAGTATTTATGGCTAGTACATCGAATATAAGTAACTTAAAATTATTATGTCTGTATTATTTGTTTACGAAAAACATAAAACAATGAGCATTAATTCTACTGGCTATTTAATGTAGGTAATAGAAAAGATTTTTTAACATATATAATCATCTGTTCTGTTGATTATACTTTTTTAAATTACCAAATTTCTATTTAATTCAATATACATTAATATAAATCTAGTGAAAATTAGTGTTAACTTTGGATTTAAGAAACAAAGTCTAAAGCGAAATAAGGAATCACAGAGTGAAGCCCTTTAAGCAAAAATTATCCCACGTTTCCCACTATCTTTGATGTCCCTGGCATACTTAACTAACTAGACAGTGATTCCTTATATTTCCATTTTATTGTAAAATAAAATTGTAGATTTAGATTTTAAAATATAGGCTAATAAATTTAAATTACACGAGGCCCCCGTGTCAATTTCAATAGTGCTCGCCCACTGAAGTCACAAAGACAGACGCAGGAGATTTACATACAGATAAGATATGTTTTATTACTAATTCAGTGCTCAAATGAGCATAAAGAGAACAAACTTAAGAAGGAAAGCCTAAAATATAGTTGAAAGAAAAAAAATAGACATACATGTAGTTTACATGCACCTATATAAACTTGTACATATTTAGCCTACATAGAGTCAGACACAACGACAGACGCGCACGAAATTTACCTTCATATAAGGCCTCCTTTGCTATTGGCCTATCGATTTGCATAATTTACATTCCGGTAGAATTACAAGACAACTCCACTAACTTTTAAAGAGTTATCACAGAGAAAAGAAATAGAAATATTAGAGTATAGTTTGTTATGTAAATTTTACTATGGAATTCTCTCTCTAACATTTAATTATGGAATTTTTATTTGTATTACCCAGTTTTTTAAGTTACTGATCATGTAGACATGATGTTGTTTGTGATTTGATTAAATAAAGAGAGAAAAAAAACTTTATAATAAACACAGATTGTTAATGTTATGTTAGAATAGACTCGAGCCCTGTCTTCTTCGTTTTCTCTGCTATTATTTATCGTAGAATTTTTTTACTGATGATTATATAATGCATACTAGTATATTTCTTTGGTCTCTTATATGTTGAAATATAATCTGAAAATCGCATGTCTTTAATACAGTATGATTCAGAAAATAAAAATAGCAAAAATCAATGTTGGAGGTCAAAATCGTACGAAACGGCTTCATAAAGCATGTGATGAAAGTAAAAAGAAGAAAATTTAAAAGTAAAAATCATATGATACATGTGCACTGGCTGTTATTAATATATAATTAGAAGACTTCCTATCTTCTACGTTTTCTTTTATGCTATTAATTATCCTACGTACAGTTGTTTTTTTCTTCATTTTATTATAATAATCTTCTTTATGTTTTCTTTCTTTTTTGCGTCGGTCTACTATCTCTACTGAAATCTAATCTGCAATATTTTCATACCATGAATGTCATTTAGAAAAATGAGGTTCCTATAATTTTAGCTATTAAGAAGATAAATTTTTATCTTCTTTAACAAAATCGTACAATCCGTTTTATAATGTACACAAAATAGGTAGAAATAATTCAATATAATCAATGGAATGATATATTTTCGAGAAAATATCATTACCTTTAATTCCAGTTAGTCTTAAGAACATTAGAAAAAAATGTCATATTGCAGTGCATTTTATTCACGACAAATGATATTTGTAGTTTCGATCAAGAATATCTTTAACAAATTGTAATCAATCAGTTGATCAATTAATTCTCGATGGAGTAACTGTTTCATTCAAGAAAAGATATTTGGATTCTAGTATAAAATATATGGAGATGACGAACAGTATTTAAGCTCAAAAAGCCATTCAAACACAAATGAGGAGCGGAAGAACACAAGCCTCCTAAACATCAGAGGTTGGATCAGGTGTCACGGAGTAATAAGCATCCCCTACCAATCAATTTGAAACATGATAATAGATAAAAATGTACAGGGAAAAAAAATAAACTTAAATATTCAGACTGTTGTGTTAAATTGAGGGAGGAGACATGATAAGGATTACAACTAAGAAATTGTAAAAAAAAAAAAAATTGTGTTTTACCCCCAGGCATCCATATTATATTTATGAACTAGTCAAAAGTATCGTAACGTTATAAACATTCATAACATTCTTAGTAAATAATATATTTTTTGGTACATGGTTTAC
Organism: Saccostrea glomerata; assembly: GCA_003671525.1. Taxonomy (NCBI): domain Eukaryota; kingdom Metazoa; phylum Mollusca; class Bivalvia; order Ostreida; family Ostreidae; genus Saccostrea; species Saccostrea glomerata. Next base: position 258,721 of record PRKT01000679.1, read on the forward strand.
AATACCCGTATCAGTTTCCGGGGCTTATACTTATCCCGAAGAGCTGATATGGACCTGCAGACTGATATGGAGAACTATCGTATATACAGAAGAATCTTTTGAAAAAACTACAATGTACCTTTTTTAATTATGTTATTTGTGAACGTTTCAAAGTTTTCTTTATTTCAAATCACTATTCGTTAATAAACCGATAATATGCTAATTAATGATCACTAGTTTTGCTCATCTGAGGATGCGCTTTGCTTTATTATTTATGTAATTAATTGATTGTTGTTTCATTCGAATTCTTCACTCATTTAGAGTTGCATGTCGCAACACAGGGTCTCGGTTTTAAAGGTATCATGCGAATGACCCGCAATTTTCATTTTAAAGTGCTGATCGAGCTCATGGTAAAGGAACAGTTGCTACCCATTATTTTTATCGACTCTGGTCAATCGCGACCGAGATTCGAACTCGCAACCTTCCGTTCTACTGTGTGACCGTGACGGTATATTGATGTGATCGTCTTATAAAACAAACTCTTATCCTTATCATGTCATTATTAGCCTCCCGACCTCGACTTTAATTCTTGCTGATATCGGTGTCTCAGGCTGATAAAGGATGTAATAAGAAAAGGGTACGTACTATTCTTTGTAAATCCTTTAACATAGCAAAATCAAAACCATTCCTGAAAATTTTTGAAAGCATGCAAATGAAGTATGATGAAAAAAGGTTATCCATGTTAGGAAACGGGTTAGTTTATTTTCTAATACAAAAGTCTTTGACAGCGTAATTGAAAGTGAAATATTTTTGTGTACTCTTTTCGTTTGAATATTTCTGCTAGTTTTACCGGTATGTATCTTTGAACTATTTTCATTTGACGTCATGTCCATTTTCCCTTAGTTGGAAATTGCAGAAAAAAAGTCGTGTTGTTAACTCGGTTGCTTCATCTTTTATTGTTACAGTAAATCAATACCTTTAAGTACGTCTGTTTCTCTTTCAATTTAAACTGTGAAGTGTCTACTCTACCTAATGGTTTACCGTGTGAAATTATCATCAAAGTTGTATGCTTTAGCAATGCATTTCGTCCAAAGACATAGTCATCAGATCTTTATTATCTAAAATTAATACTTTCCTTTTATAAATTCTATTTTTACATGATTTATACTCACCGTCAATAAAAACGCAACACTCTAATTTTAGGGTGAAAAGATTATACGGGTTATGACCATGTACCAAAAAAGTTAGGAAATCTTTTACTTTGCCAAATCGGTTATTTAACGATTGAATGAATTTCTTTCCTCTACCGGAAGTTGCTCTTTAGCCCTCTTAACAGAAATATAATTTTTGCATTTTTAATAAAATTTTTAACAATATTTTGGGTTTCCAAGGTTTTTTAGCTGTTTATCATAAGTATTGTACTAAAATCCCGGGAAAAAAAGCCTTCTTTCTTTACCGGATGTGATGCCTATATTTCCTCAAAATGACTGATTTTCATTGCTAAATGCTGGAGATTCTCAAAATAAAGAAAAAAAAGAGCTGTAGATGTAAATGTACACTATTTAACGACTCATCCGGCTCATGTGTTTCAATAGCATAAATAACTGTTTCTTGACCGGAAGTCCAAGAGTTACTACACTACGCCAAGTTAGAGAAAATTCGACCGCAGTATCTGAACAACAGGCAATTAAAAATACCCAAGAATATTTATTTCGCTCAGATAAAGACATTGATAAACCTAATGCATGGTAGAAATCGGACTGCGTACATGTATGTTGTACATGGCGGACTAGCATGTTTTGATTAAATGGTCGGAAGGGGGGGGGTGTTTTATTTAAATGTTATCTGTTAAGAGGGCAAAAAAATCAACTTTCGGTAATGGAATGAAAACCATTCAACCATTAAATAACTGATTTGGCAAAGAAAAGGTGTCCTAACTTGTTTGGTACACAGTTATATCCCGTATATAATTTTTCATCCTAAAAGTAGTGTTGCGTTTTCATTGACGGTGAGTATATATTTGTGACGTCCGTATATAGCTCATTCGATTTTTTGCAAAAAATAAAATACTCTTATGATGAAATGAAAAATGAAACAAGAGACCCGTGATCCACATAGCTCATCAGAGCACTTTAACTAGTTCAGTATTTTATGAGTGGTATCAACCTATCCCTAAGGATGTTTACTACTTACGTTTCATTTTTCCTCTGTGTCTCCATATGAGTAAAGAATTCTTGAGAAGGACGTTAAACAACACACACTGAATCTATCATTGTTCCTGGAGCAGTGGTTTTGGAGAAAATGGTTTTTCCTTTGTTTTTTTATGTACAAAAAATATTTCATTTGTATTATCTTTGATCATCTATTGTGGCCCAACCCTACCCTTGGGGATCATGATTTGAACAGATTTTAATCTACATTTCATTTCCTAAGGATGATTCCATATAAGAAAATATATGTATAATCTCGCTCTGTTGTTCTTCAGAAGATCTTTAAAAAGAAATTTCCCTTAGTATGTAAACCTTTGATCCTCTATTGTCCGCTCTACCCCTTGGGGTCATAATTTGAACAAACTTGATTCTACACTACCTGTGAATGTTTCCACATAAGTTTCAATTTTCCTGGCCCAGTGGTTCCATAGAAGAAGTTTTCCCCTATTTATTCCTATATAAAACTCGTGCATTGCGACCCAAACCTGGCCACGGGGACCATGATTTGAACTAAATTAAATCTGAATATACACTACCTTAGGATCTTTCCTGGTTCAGTGGTTCTTGAGAAGATGTTTAAAAGATCCCATTTATTTTTTAACGAGGCCGAGTCTAATATAATCTGCCCTAGGGATTTTGATAATTTTTTGACAAGTAATTTTTACTGTTATATTTATTGTTTTACGATTAAAAAATCGAATGTTTGCCATCCCGATTTCTTAGGGGGCATCTCAAAAGTTGTCACATTTTACTATTGGACCCTACGAGAATTTGTTGGAAAAGCGCCTAATTATAACATTTTTTCCATATTATTTGTAGTTCTGCCCTAGCGATTTCTTTTTCATTCAAGTAGATGAAAGTTATAGTTAAAAGTCACCAAATTGTGAATTTTCAAAACAACTGACCATCTAGGTTAGGTTCTCAAAGCCAAATACCTCTAATATTGCCATATTACGGTATGAATACATATCAGTGCAGATCAACTATTGGTGCGTATAATTTTTTCGGTAAAAAAATTTAGCAATGTTTAGAGTGCTAGTATACATGTATGTTTATTTGGATGTTTTGTCATCAATTTTTTGAATAATATCCATGGACGTCGGGTCCTTCGGATGAGACCTTAAAAACCGAGGCCCCGTGTCAGCGGCAGGCGTTGGCACGATGAAGATCCCTCACTGCTCAATGGCCCTGAGTGCCGAGTAAAGGTCAAAATTTGAAGCCCTTCACCGGCAAACGGTGACGTCTCCATATGATTGAAAAATTCTCGAGAGGGACGTTAAACAACATACAATCAATCAATCATCCATGGACGTCCTGAACAAACAAGCGAGTCATGGTTCATCCTTCAGGGTCATGCATTGGTTACAGAATCGGAAAATGATGCCATTTCAGCGTTTTTTCCTAATTATTGTCGAAAAAAAAACACCTTTTCAGATCAGTAGGGGTTACGGATAATGTTTATTATGTATTAAAATCAAATGACAAATGACTGCATAAAATTAAAAAGCTGCGCAAAGTCATGCGCACTCGAATTAAAACGTTTAAACTAATTTGTAATTATCTCCCCTTGGAAGAAGATATTGTCCTTGAATACCCTTCACCCAAACATACTTTGTGACAAGTTTGGTTGAAGTTGGCTCAGTGAATCCTGAGAAGAAGATGAAAATGTGAAAAATTTACATACGGACTTCAGACAAAATGTGATCAGAAAAGCTCATCCGCGCTTTCAGCTAAGGTGAGCTAAAACATAAAAAATAAAAGATTTACGGACTCAAAAGGACCATGCATTTTTTTTAACATACTTCTTTTTACATGTAACAAAAATGCAAATTTTTACAACATTGCGAATGGACGCCTCTTCGTAAAAGAAGTCCCAAGAAGAGCAATTATTTAAATAAAACTTTTGCCTAGTAGCAATTATATAGGATTGTAATTTTTGTAGATTTTGACATTTCAAATTAATTTCTATCGATAAATGTTTAAGAGAAAGCGCCTGCGTGGACCATACTTAATCTTACATTTGGTACCGCAAATAAAAATAAATTCCTTACAAAGATACATGACGGGTTCCACCATGCCTCTTTCTTAACTCCCACTTATATATTCACAATAGTGGAAAAAAAAACTTCGGGAGTACTGTATTCGAATAAATTCCTAAAGTGGTGTTAATCAGAAGTGGATAGTTACAACGAACTTTTAGAAAAATAAAATAAAAAACAAAATTTATTAACATGGAAACGTATGACATTAGATGTGGATACTAAAAAATTCCAAACACATAAACAATTTGAAATCACAAGATTTTACCAAAATCAACAGTTTATAAAGTTACGACTTTTAAACTTTATACACAACCATTCCCCACGATAAATTAAAGTCCAGGCGTTTTGATATCATTGACAACTGCTTTTTCAATAAAAATGGAACTCGTAAATTGACTTATTTGGTCATTGGTCATTTGCAAAATTATTTTGATAAAACACATTCTGATTGCATACACAAGTACTCTGAAGTTGACATCAAAGATGCTTGAGTTTCTGATTGACAATATCTATGTGGTTTTTGAAGACCAGGCATTCCAACAATCTATTGGAATTCCAATGGGTACAAATTGCGCTCCATTATAAGCAGACCTATTTTTATATTCATATGAAGCAGAATTTGTGCAAAATCTTATGCGTGAAAAGAAGAAAACACTTGCTGTGGCCTCCAACTCGACATTTAGATATATCGACGACGTTTTGTCAATTAACAATGGTAATTTCCATTCCTACGTCGATGCGATATATCCTGGTGAGCTTGAGATAAAAGATACCACAGTGTCTGACACATCTGTTTCATACTTGGATATCTTTCTTGAAAAAGAAAAAAGAACAATCTAACAACCAAGCCATATGATAAACGTGATGACTTCCAATTTTTAATCGTCAACTTCCCATACTTAGGTAGCAATATACCTTTGTCACCTGCATACGGAATTATTTCTCTCAGTTGATTCGATACGGAAGAGCATGTTCTACTATGAACAATATCTATAGGTATTGACTTTTTCCATACTCATAAATAGGCCATTATATACACACTGAGTTGTCCTTGGATTTTTTGTCTCCCCCCGAACTTGACAAGGAGCATAAGGCGGGTGTGACCGGTTGACAGGTAGATGCTTACTCCTCCATGGCACCTGATCCAAATTCTGATGTTTTATAGAGATTCGTGTTAAAATGTTTAATGGATTACAGAGCTCGAACACTGTTCCTTATCTGAATGTAAATCTAATGACCAGAATTGTCTAAGGATGTAAAAAAAACTATACACGGATACTTAGAATGGCAGGTTATATTTACTGTGATGATACAAGGAAAGATGAATCTGACGAAAACACGGATCTCGTTAGAAACTAGAGGTAATGTGAGCAATGAGCTCACTAAATGATACCCCCGCCTCACATATGAATATAATGGCAGTGTCCATGTTTTGCTCTGGAAAATCCAAAATATATGTCAGATCAAAAAGTAAAATAGGAGGTGCACAATGGTAATATGTAATAAAGATTCTGAGAAAGTTTCATTAAATTTTCTTCAGTGGTATGAGAGGATTTGCAGATAAGAGATGGGTACCCCAAAGCGTAACAGATGGACGGAATGACAGACAGACGGACGGACATACCGATTACTATATACCCTCCCGCTTTTCAAGCGGTGGGTATAAAAAAATCCACATTTAACCCTAAAAAAAGGAAGAAAGAAACGCGCTTTTAGATACCGTGTGTCACACTTTGGAAAATGTTCCTTTTGTTGAAAACAATGTGAAATGAATAAGAAGAGGAATCTTACTAAAGATGAAGAAAACGATATCAAGTGACCAATCTATTGTTACGAAAGAAGCAGACATGGGAGCTGTGGTGATAATGGATTTCATTTCAACGTCACATGTTCAAACAGTAAAACGTCTGAAGAATCTAAATGAAAGCGCTAACGTTTTTGATAGTTATCGTAACAAAACATAAATATTTTGTCAAGATATGCTTGTGAAAACTGATATACTAGCTGTCTGACAGCTAAAGACTAGAATTAGAATTTTTCAAAAACACTATCAAAATCAATGTAAGTTGAAAAGAACTGTGTTAGTATATGTTGGCGTATTTTACTTGACACAAATTTGAAATCTAATCAATCTGTAAAGTAGAAATAAAAATGAAAGCATTTCAAGAACCTTTCAGTTTTAGTAAATTTATATGTCATCAGAAACCAAAGAATCATACACGTATTTGGCGTAGTCTAATTTTATGGCATTCAGAACAAATCTACAGAAGTAGCTTGTGTGTAAAAAAGGCACAAATTATTTAACATAAAGAAAAGATGTGTGTTAAACACCTATGCACCAGAGCGTATGCTCTCGAGTCGCGAGGTAAGGAGTCAATCCTTACGTCGCGGGTTCGAATCCCACTGTGGGACGTGGAGACCGGTCCTTCGGATGAGACCATACAAAACCGAGGTCCCGTGTCGCAGTAGGTGCTGGCACGAAAAAGGAACCCTCCCTGCTCAATGGCCCTAAGTGCCGAGCATAGGACAAAATCTGCAGCTCTCCTTTGTGAATTTGGCGTGCCATAGAAGTAGCTTGTTGGGGAAAAAAGGCACAAATTATTTAACATAAAGAAAAGATGTGTGTTAAACACCTATGCACCAGAGCGTCTGCTCTCGAGTCGCGAGGTAAGGAGTTGATCCTTACGTTGCTGGTTCGCATCCCACTGTGGGACGTGGAGACCGGTCCTTCGGATGAGACCATACAAAACCGAGGTCCCGTGTCGCAGTAGGTGCTGGCACGAAAAAGGAACCCTCCCTGCTCAATGGCCCTAAGTGCCGAGCATAGGACAAAATCTGCAGCTCTCCACCGGCAAGTGGTGGCGTCTCCATACGAGTGAGGGACGTTACATAACAATTTTTCTAAGTACAAGGGGCATAACTCTGTCAAAAACTGCTCGATCGTACCCAAAACAAAACTTGACCTAGATATTTTTCTGATAAATCTGTATACCAAATTTCATTTCAGTACAAGTTGCATGTCCAACGGTTGTGAAGAAAATTAACGGAAACTAAGTGGACCGAACGACAGACATCAGCAAATCAATATGCCCTTCTTCGAGAGGGGGGGCATAAAAAAGAAACATGGTAAAATTTAAAATCTTAGAATAGTCTACTTATGTGGCTATTTACCATGATATCCGAAATGTGGGAGGAATTAAATTTTGAAAATTTGTTGACATACAGATTAATTAGGTATTTACATCGTGCTTCGTTATCAATAGCAACGACATTGAATAAAAGACAAAAAATGTGATGAAGTCTGCTTCTAAAGTTCCGCTACTTAAATATCAAAGATACCGAGGAGAGATATAACCATTTGATGCGTTTCTTGGACGATACAGCACTTGTGTCAGCATTTTATGAGTAATTTTCAAAGAGAATGCATGCTATTAAATGCCACAACATCGAGGAGTAATGGCTAACGTTCACCAATTAAATAGGGACTATTTCTATGAACTCGTCGAAATTTTATGTTTAGTCCGTGGTTACGATTTCATACAAAGAGATAATATACTCTTTTTCTCATTATGAACAAAGGCAATAATATTCAATTCCACGCTTACCATTGTGTTCACTTGTGGAAAAGTTCATTTTTACAGAATAAAAAAAATAATAAACTATTCAAATAATTTTTTTAAAAGAAAAAAGATAAACAAGAGGCTCACTCACGGTCTGCAATGCTAAAATACCTGTTCTTGCTTTGTTTGCTTAGTATTTAATGTCTCGTTCGAAATTTTTATACTGATGAATATGGAGACGCCATCACTTGCCGTACTAAGGAGCGCTGCATTTTTTTTTTACCTATACTCGCCCTCAGGGCCATTGAGTCGCGGCCCTGAATCTCAAGTCGGGGCCTAAATTTAAAATAAATAACGAGGCTGAGGACCATTAATTTACTTAACAAGAGATATTTGTAAAAACACCTATGCCCGTTCCCCCTAAATAACTGGAATTCTTCTAAGTCCAAGGGACACAACTCTGTCCCAAACTACTTGACCGTACTCAAAACAAAACTTGACCTAGATATTCATACGATTAATCTGTATTCCAAATTTCATTCCAGTATTTGCAACCTCTGCGAAGAAAATGAACGGAAACTGCATATAATTGAATTTTTTTGAAAATCCAGGATGCTGTCAAAAATGGCTCGATCGTACTTAAAGCAGAACTTGACCAAGATATTCCTATGATAAATCTGTATACCAAATTTCATTTCAGTATGTGAAACGGTTTTGAAGAAAATGTACGGAAACTCGCTGGACCGCCTGCAGCAAAGCAATATGCTATCCCTTTTTCGAAGGGGGTTTAAACAACATTTCATTTGAACTGACCAATCTATTTGAAGTTCGGTTAATACCAGTATATATTTTACCTGCAGATCTGTAGCTAGCTGGTCTTATAAATTTGGGACGAACGACCTGGTCCCGCTTTCACCAACTTTCCTCAAGTCCATATACTCGGCCAAGTCTGAATTTTTTCCTAAAATCTCTTACCTTTTCCTAAAATCACCATCACCATTAGAATATGAGTTTTCCTCAAGTGAGGAAATACTCAAATAATAAAGGTTAACTTAAACTGTACCTTAAATACAAGCAAAGCAAATTGAAAATATTGCGGAACGAAGGTGCGCACCAGAGATGGACTGCACTTCGAAAAGGTCCTAAAAAGAGTTATAAACAGACAATATTGCGTATAAACTCGTTTCGTGACGGAGACTTGAGAAAAATCTCAGTTGAGGCTACCTCAGTAAATTGAGTTGATTTATATATGTAGTTTTCGTGACGAAGGTCCTGAAAACTACAGTGCCAACCATATGAATAAGTGTAATACATAAAATTGTGCACAAAATTGCACTAATATTAAGTTTATGTCTTCGAACATTATAACTGGCATTTCAAAATATTATTTAAGGTGTAATAACATGTTCTTGCATTATTTCAAAATCAAAACATTTCCTATAATCGTTGTAAATAGCTCCCTCTCCTGGGCCCGATATCGGAAACCATACAAAAATTTGCCCATTTGTACTAAGTACTTCCATTGTGCTTAAAGTTTCGACCTTACACTTCGTGCAGATATCAGTGCAGAATTCGAAGTGATTTATAGAGATTTGAGAATTTTTTGTTGTCTAACGCCCCTCTCGGGAATTCACTCATAGGGAGACACCAACATTTGCCGGTGGAGGGCTTCCTTATACCTTTCTTCGGCATTGCGGACCATTGAGCAGCGATAAGGGATGTTTTTCGTGCCAGCACCTACTGTGACACGCGGGATCTCGCTTCCGAAGGTTCAGTCTCCGTGGTCTACGTTAAATTGAGCTTTTATGTATTTGAGGTAAGAAAAATTACTATAACAAAGCCTGAAAGGAGTGCAACTTTTTGAACGCAAAAATATGCAATTTACCTATTAATGGCACAGTAGCTCTTCGAGATCTGTCCAATATTTTTTTCATAGAGGTTCAATTCTGAAGCTTCATATCTTTCTGAGAAATAGTGACACTATTAATTACAACTTTCCGAAGATAACGAGAAAAAGACTAGTTTAAGAAACGGGGTTTCTTGAACATGGCAATGCCTACTAAATGGAGTAAAGGCTCTTGTTTTCACTTTAACGATCTTAAACACAAGTTTGGGTTTGTCAAAGGAAAACTTGAGAAACTCTTGCTCGATATACAGACCAAAGAAGATCAAGTAAAGAGGAAGTCTTCACTATATTTATTGTTTCAACATATAAATTAGTGATTAAATAAAACATTATTGAATGCGTGTATGTTTTTAACATCCCTCTCGAGAATTTTTCACGCATGTGGAGACGCCACCACTTACCGGTTGAGAACTGCAAAATTTGTTCATGCTCGGTACTGGGCTATTGAGAAATGAGCGGTCTTTTTCGTGCCAGCACCTATACTGGGACAGGGGACCTCGGTTCAACTACGGTGTCATACGAAGGACTGGTCTCCACGTCCCATAGTGAGATTCGAATTCACGACGTATGGATCAACCCATTTAATACCAAATTCGCGATTCTAGAGCAGACGCTCTATCCAAGCGCTACGTCTGATAGACCAGTCTCGACTGTTTATCCTACGTGTAAAAAGTTTAGAATATAACTCAGTATCTATAATCGGGAAGTCGTGACTTCGAATCTCTACCGCGACGAAAGAAAGATATAAAGATAACGAACAGTATTCAATTTCAAAGTCCATAGAACAATACAAAATAGGAGCAGAGCAAACACGGACCTCATTAACATCAGAGGTGGGGTCAGGTGCCATGGAGGAGTGAGCATCCTCTGCTGACCGGTCACACCCGCCGTGTGCTCCTTGTCATGATTAGGAAGTAACGGAAAAATCCGTCGTCAATTCAGTGTATAAATGATAGACTAACAATAAATATACTCCCCGTCAATGAAAACGCAACACTCTACTTTTAGGGTGAAAAATTATATACGGGATATAACTATATACCAAACAAGTTAGGGCATCTTTTACTTTGCCAAATCAGTTATTTAATGGTTGAATGGTTTTCATTCCATTACCGAAAGTTGATTTTTTACCTCTCTTAACAGAAAACATTTAAATAAAACACCCCCCCCCCTTCCGACCGTTTAATCAAAACATTCTAGTCCGCCATATACAACATACATGTACGCAGTCCGATTTTTACCATGCATTAGGTTCATCAATTTCTTTATCTGAGCGAAATAAATATTCTTGGGCATTTTTAATTGCCTGTTGTTCAGATACTGCGGTCGAATTTTCTCTAACTTGGCGTAGTGTAGTAACTCTTGGACTCCCGGTCAAGAAACTGTTATTTATGCTATTGAAACACATGAGCCTGATGAGTCGTTAAATAGTGTGCATTTGCATCTGCAGCTCTTTTTTTCTTTATTTTGAGAATCTCCAGCATTAGCAATGAAAATCAGTCATTTTGAGGAAATATAGGCATCACATCCGGTAAAGAAAGAAGGATTTTTTCCCGGGATTTTAGTACAATACTTCTGATAAACAGCTACAAAACCTTGAAAACCCAAAATATTGTTAAAAACTTTATTAAAAATGCAAAAATTTGATTTCTGTTAAGAGGGCTAAAAAGCACTTCCGGTTGAGGAAAGAAAGTCATTCAACCGTTAAATAACTGATTTCGCAAAGTTAAAGATGTCCTAACTTTTTTGATACATAGTTATAACCCGTATATACTTTTCACCCTAAAATGAGAGTGTTGCGTTTTCATTGACGGGGAGTATATAAAAACGTTAGTCAATTCAAAGCTGAATGGATTTTATTTAAATCAAATTTTTTTAATATACAATTGTTCCTTTTCATATGAATCTGAATCAACAATCCAGTAATTATGACAAAAACATGTTGACAGAGTTACGTATTGATTATGTTTCTTTTTGAAGTCAAATGACCAGTAAGCGTTTGCCAAAAATATAATGCACTCTTCTGCAAAACAATGCTACATCTTGTAGTGCCTGACAAACTATCCAATCAAAAATAAACCTATTTGGTTTTTTGCAAGTGAATTAAAAATATGTTATTTTGAATTAGTGTTTTAAAAAAAATGTTTTTTTAACCGACTGGATAAAATATTTTATTCATTTTTTAATCAATATATGACTGTTCTCTTTCATAAAAATTTCAACTAACAGTCTCCAGCATTTTTTATCGAACGACTAGTTTGGGTAAGCGAAAAACATTCTGAAGAAATGAACACTCCTCTTTGACTGGTGAGTAATTTTTTTTTTATTTGCAAGCATATTAATGCTTCTTATCTGAATGAGAATTTACCTACACTAATATTGCACTGCACTACAATGTTGTGTCAATCAAAGATTCATAAGTCCAATTTTGATTTACATGAATTTCTTATTGAAAATAAAGTTGAAACAAAATCGTTTTTAATATTTATTTTCTTTTTTAGAAAAATTAGGGACAGACAGGATGCCCTTACATAAAGATATCAGGGCAGTGCTGCAATGCATCTCATTGTAATTGCTTGACGTCCTGTCTACTTAAAATCTATTGGTCAATTTTTTATGAAGTTAAACATGATAATGAATATTATGTTCTCCTTCGCTTCGCTCATCCGAACATAAATTATTTCATGTTCTAATATAAAATAAAACAAAACACAGATTATAGGGTAAGACATAGTTAGCCATCGCGGCCCTGAATCTCAAGTCGGGGCCTAAATTTAAAATAAATAACGAGGCTGAGGACCATTAATTTACTTAACAAGAGATATTTGTAAAAACACCTATGCCCGTTCCCCCTAAATAACTGGAATTCTTCTAAGTCCAAGGGACACAACTCTGTCCCAAACTACTTGACCGTACTCAAAACAAAACTTGACCTAGATATTCATACGATTAATCTGTATTCCAAATTTCATTCCAGTATTTGCAACCTCTGCGAAGAAAATGAACGGAAACTGCATATAATTGAATTTTTTTGAAAATCCAGGATGCTGTCAAAAATGGCTCGATCGTACTTAAAGCAGAACTTGACCAAGATATTCCTATGATAAATCTGTATACCAAATTTCATTTCAGTATGTGAAACGGTTTTGAAGAAAATGTACGGAAACTCGCTGGACCGCCTGCAGCAAAGCAATATGCTATCCCTTTTTCGAAGGGGGTTTAAACAACATTTCATTTGAACTGACCAATCTATTTGAAGTTCGGTTAATACCAGTATATATTTTACCTGCAGATCTGTAGCTAGCTGGTCTTATAAATTTGGGACGAACGACCTGGTCCCGCTTTCACCAACTTTCCTCAAGTCCATATACTCGGCCAAGTCTGAATTTTTTCCTAAAATCTCTTACCTTTTCCTAAAATCACCATCACCATTAGAATATGAGTTTTCCTCAAGTGAGGAAATACTCAAATAATAAAGGTTAACTTAAACTGTACCTTAAATACAAGCAAAGCAAATTGAAAATATTGCGGAACGAAGGTGCGCACCAGAGATGGACTGCACTTCGAAAAGGTCCTAAAAAGAGTTATAAACAGACAATATTGCGTATAAACTCGTTTCGTGACGGAGACTTGAGAAAAATCTCAGTTGAGGCTACCTCAGTAAATTGAGTTGATTTATATATGTAGTTTTCGTGACGAAGGTCCTGAAAACTACAGTGCCAACCATATGAATAAGTGTAATACATAAAATTGTGCACAAAATTGCACTAATATTAAGTTTATGTCTTCGAACATTATAACTGGCATTTCAAAATATTATTTAAGGTGTAATAACATGTTCTTGCATTATTTCAAAATCAAAACATTTCCTATAATCGTTGTAAATAGCTCCCTCTCCTGGGCCCGATATCGGAAACCATACAAAAATTTGCCCATTTGTACTAAGTACTTCCATTGTGCTTAAAGTTTCGACCTTACACTTCGTGCAGATATCAGTGCAGAATTCGAAGTGATTTATAGAGATTTGAGAATTTTTTGTTGTCTAACGCCCCTCTCGGGAATTCACTCATAGGGAGACACCAACATTTGCCGGTGGAGGGCTTCCTTATACCTTTCTTCGGCATTGCGGACCATTGAGCAGCGATAAGGGATGTTTTTCGTGCCAGCACCTACTGTGACACGCGGGATCTCGCTTCCGAAGGTTCAGTCTCCGTGGTCTACGTTAAATTGAGCTTTTATGTATTTGAGGTAAGAAAAATTACTATAACAAAGCCTGAAAGGAGTGCAACTTTTTTGAACGCAAAAATATACAATTTACCTATTAATGGCACAGTAGCTCTTCGAGATCTGTCCAATATTTTTTTCATAGAGGTTCAATTCTGAAGCTTCATATCTTTCTGAGAAATAGTGACACTATTAATTACAACTTTCCGAAGATAACGAGAAAAAGACTAGTTTTAAAACCAGTCACCTGTATCAATTTCAGAATTTTGGCTAAGTGGGAAGACACCAGTCTGGTTATGCGCAAACCCTCCTGAAGAAATGATCAATCCTCTTTGACTGAAAAGGGTTTTTTTTCTACCTGCGAGAGAATTAATATTGTCTTATCTTTATAAAGCTAATAAGATTATAAGAATTTGACTACACTTTAATGCAATGAATTAACAGCTCAAATTTTAAATTTTTCTCATTTTGTGTTTTCAGGTTTTGTCCGATACTCGGCACTTAGGGCCATTGAGCAGGGAGAGATCATTTTCGTGCCAGCACCTACTGGGACACGGGACTTCGGTTTATACGGTCTCATCCGAAGGACCAGTCTCCGCGTCCCACAGTTGGATCGAAACCCCCGACGTAAGGATCAACTGCTTACTTCGCGACTCCAGGGCAGACGCTCTAACCACTGCGCCAAGCGGGCGAAGCATACGTAAATCAATTGGACTTTAATTTCTTTCGTTTTGATACAAATCAAAGAGGCATAAGATATGGATTATGTATGCAGGTATATTGAGGGAGATATTAATCTAAAAAAAATACAGTGAAGTCCTCAAATCATCGAAAATCTTATCATAATACATTATAAGAGAGTAAAGAGTGGCATACCTTTCCCGATTTTTCCTGTGGTATACTTCATAAATAAGTGTAATAAATGTAATTTCATTTGTAAAGAGATATCCAAAATGCCCTGGGATTGATATTTTATCGGAAGGGGGAAGGGCACTGTGCACTAGTGGTCTAGTTCTACTTTCACTTCGGAGACCAATGAAAAAAAAACTCACAAAGTCGAATAATTATTGCATATCTATCACAAGATTATAAAACATACATAGCAAGATATTGCACATACATCACGAGATTATAGAACATACATATACATGTACATTACAAGATTTTGTATATATGCATCACAAGATTTTGAACATACATGTACATCACAAGATTCTGGAATATACATCACAAGATTTTGAATATACATAACTAGATATTGCACATACATCACAAGATTAAAGAACATACGGTAGATCACAAGATTTTGCACATATACATCACAAGATTTTGAACATACATCACAAGATTTTAAATATACATCACAAGATTTTGTATTATATACATTGCAAGATTTTTATAGAATAAAGCAACGTTTAACACGCCATAGAAAGCGTGCACATGTATTTTCAACAACAATTTTAAAATACTCGTATTGACGACGTTAATCCATTTTTTAAGTGGTGGGGTTTGGATTGATCTTCGTGCTAGAACTAACGATCAATACAAGATATTCAGTGCAACTGCAGTGCAACATGGTTAATTTTTATGCCCCTGTAATCGAAGATTCAGGAGTATATCGTTTTTGTCTTGTCCGTCCCTCTGTCTGTCTGTCTATCTATCTGTTTGTCAGCAAAAACTATAATCTTGCACACTTTTGGTTTAGTGAAGCTATGACTTTCATATTTCATAAGTGTATTCCTTGTGATAAAACCTTTCTCTGGGTACCACCAAATTTAACTTTGGAGTTTGATACACTTTTACACAAAATTCTAAACTTTAACCTTGGCCATAAGTTTTGAACGGTACGGGCTAGGACTTTCATACTTCATATATCTTGTAAGAATTTTTTCATTAGATACCAATATCTTTGACCTTTGAGTTTGACCTTTTTAAAAACAACCCTTGAGCATAACTTATGAAGAGTTAGGGCTTTCATAATTCACATATTTAATAAATGTGACAAGACCTTTCATTGAATACCAAGAACTTTGACCCATTGAACTTGACCTTGGAGTTTGAGATACTTCCGTATGTTGCCATTCACATTCACATCAGTGTTTTGCAAACACATTTTTTTTGCTCTCCTTGTTTCACTTGCCAAGATTCAATTCACCCTCCACCAACCTTTCATATTTCTGTTTTATACATTTTCTGTCGGTGCGTGATTGGCTGTATTTTTTATTTCCTTTCCTTTTTTTGGAAACTTGCATAATCGTCATCTGTTACTAAGTCCGGTAACTAAGATCATGTCCCTTGGAACAACGTATGGAAAGTGGTCATGATTTTCTGCTCTCATACTATGCAAATGGCCAGTCACTGTTAACCAGCTATTAGTTTGTATAGTATAAATGTGTTTCTGGCGTAAATTGAATACATGACTAGTCAAAAGTAACGACAGTGCCATGTCTCCGCCGAGTTTTTCCTCATTGAGCAAAGACGGCGAAGCAGACTTGTTGGGGCATTATTAGGAAGGCTTAAGGGTTGGGTTGTTTTTTTTTCTGCAATAGCTGCAACATTAATTCCCGTACTAACAACCAAAGAAAGAATTTTATTACTGTAGACGTATTTTTTTCCACGGGGTCAAAATTCTGCGGAATCTGTATTTCCTTTAAATCCGCGGATAGAAAGTTACGCAGATTTAAATTAACCACGTCAATTTCGATGGGCGCTAAATTCACATTAAAAATAAACGAAATGAGCAATTGTGAAGATGGAAAATTAAAGAATGTAAATATAAGCATAGAATTCATATTTTGGATGTCCTCGATCCTAGAGACTAATGAAAGGTCTTGTCACAAAAATTACATATATGCAAGTCCTAGTAACTATCGTTAACGTTCAAAAGTTATGTCCAAATTAAGTAAAAATTTGGAATTTTTGTGTAAAAGTGTGTCAAACTAGAAGGTCAAAAGATCTAAATTAGAAGTATCCAAAAAAGTTCTTATGTCAAGGAATACACATGTGAAATATTAAATTCATAGCTCCACTTAAGGTATTTCCATCCTCCTGTGAAGTCGTAGGTTTTTGCATTAATTGTAATTAATTTAAAACCTTAATCAAAAGTAATGGGCAAGCACAGGCACTTGACGTTACTTATTTTTCTTTTAATAAAAAAACGTATACACACATAATACTTAATTGGGTATTTGTATATGTTTTTTTATTACAAGAAAAATAAGTAACGTCAAGTGCCTGTGATTAGGCCGGGTAGGGGTTTATTTTTTTATTGACAGAAAAAAGTAACGTCAGGTGCCTGTGGAAAGGGCGTTCATATTTGACACAATGTGCCATAAAAATGACATCTCGCCCACAAAGACACCGAAAGCAGGGGAACACAATTCTTTGAATTTGCTTGTTTAATTTTTACTGACGTGTACAAACTAGGCCTATTTCAGCAATGATTTGTGAGAAATAACATCGGGTTCGTTCTTCATAAAATTGCCGCCTCGAGGAAAGCGGTACGAAAAATTAAAAAAAAATTAATAAGGATAGAAGGAAAGGAGTTTAAAGGACTTAAAACACTATCCTTAGTAAAAATAAAGGTGAGGGTCTCTCTTTTAAGAAGAGTTACATGAAGATACTTGTAGTTTTTTCTTTCAATGAGTGATCTTATGCCGTACATGTACCAAACGTCTGAAACGAT
>PRKT01000680.1:6443-45542 GCA_003671525.1 Saccostrea glomerata
AAGTCTGAATCTTTTTTTTTTTACATGTAATACTATCTTATCAATTAACGTAAAATCCTTCATCAGTTCAAAACCCGACTAGACCTCTGTATAATTATGAGTATGTAAGTACATCAATAATCGCAGCATTTGACTAGTACATGTATAAATACATAAGGTAGATCTAAAGTTACACACGGGTATATTGTAAGAAATTGAAATGTTCTACATATAATAAAAATGATTTTAAACCAGATGATATACAATGAATCATGATTTATGTGTTTCTATATCTTTAAATATTATTTACATATCTACTTTAATGAAAACTCTGTCATATCAGTTCTATGTACTACGTGTAGTATTTTACTGTGTACGGCTAAAATTCAGATTTGCTGAAAAAGGATGAAATCCACGGATATGTTTTACCCAATAAATACTCAGTATTTCATTTCGAAAAAAAATTCTCAGTATATAGATAGTATATTTTAAAAGCCATGATCCATAGATATTGTATATTGAACTCATTGCCCCTTACATTGTTGTACATACATGTACATTGTAATTAATTTGAACACATTTTCTTTAGAGGAAAAAAACGCAAACAAATGTATTATACATTACCATGCAATTTCTTTTAGTTGTTCCAAATTTTTATACCCCCGTAAACGAAGTTTCGGGGGTATATATCTTTTGTCGAGTCCGTCTGTCTCTCTGTCTGTCTCTCTGTCTCACTGTTTGTCTGCAAAAACTTTAACCTTATCTATTACTTTTGATTTAGTAGAGCTATGACATTCATATTTCACATGTGTATTCCTTGTGACAAAACCTTTCTTTGGAAACCACAAAATTTGACCTTTTGACCTTGACCTTGGAGTTGGACCAACTTTAATGCAAAAATTTTGAACTTTTAATTTGGCCATATCTCTTGAACAGCATATACCAGGGCATTTATCCTTTACATAAATATTGTTGTGGAAGGACCTCTTATTGGATACAAACAACATTTACCTTTTGACCTTGGAGGTTTTTGTACTAATGAAAACTTTAACCTTAGCTATAAATTTTGAACAAAAAGAGCTAGGGCCTTCATACTTCACATATGTAATTCTTGTGAGAGGACCTTTCATTTGATACCAAGAACCTTGACTCTTTGACCTTGTAGTTTGATCTACTTTAAAAATAAAATTAAACCTTGACCATAATTTTTGAAGGGTAAAGGGCTTTCATACTTCAAATATTTAATCCTTGTGACAAGGCCTTTTATTTCATACCAAGAATCTTGACCCTTTGACCTTGGCCTTTTCAGTTTGACCCTTTTTTACACAAAAATTCCAAACTTTTTAATTTGACCCTAATTATTAAACGGTAGTAATAGGAATTTCTTACTTTGAATATCAATTCTTATTGGCAAGACCTTTCATTTGAAACCAACAATTTTGACTTAGAGATTCCCGCACCTACCTTTAACCTTGGTCATAACTTTTGAACGGTAAAGGCTAGGGCTTTCATATTTCAAATGTATAATCCTTGTTACAAGATCTTTCATTGGATATCAAGAACTTTTACCCTTTGACCTTTATTGGAGTTTGACTTTCGTTTTACAAACTTTAACCTGGTCATTACTTTTGAATGGTGAGGGCCAGCGCTTTCATATTTTCCATATCTAATCTTTGAGACAAGGCCTTTCTTTAGAAACCAACAACCTTATCCCTTTGACCTTGACCCCGGAGTTTGTCCTACCTTTTAAAATGTTAAAATTGGTCATAACCCTTGAACAGGTGATGCTAGTGTTTTGTATTTCTATTGCAAAGGCCTTACTTTAGGTACCAACATATTTGATCTGCATTTGAGAAAGCTTTACCTTCGCTATGTTGCCATAAGGGGACATCAGTGTTTCACAAACACATATTGTTAACTCCTCAAATACCACAGGAATAATTAATTCAAATAATATAATACAAACACAATTTGAAATCCTGACTAATAAATAAAAACTGTTTTATATTATATAATGCTACAAGGACGACTATCACATACATATAAGTATAATTACGATCCCTAAATGAATACACATTGAACAATGAAAAAGAAAGAAAAAACATCAATAAAGAAATCAAACACTTAAACATGTATTAACATTTTATGTTATAAAAATTTATTTAACAAAATATTGGTTTGGAAGAGAAATAAGATCGTGCTTGAATTAAATTTTCAGCTGAATATTCAAAATGTTCAATAATGAGGAAGCATGCAGAACATGATTCCATTAAAGGGACTGGAGGGTTATGGCCATTTATATACTTTATCGATCTCCTTTTGAATGAGAGCTTCATATGAAGATATTGAAATGTAATTTTAATTTTTCAAACTAAAATGTAATTTTTCTTTGCAAAATGATAGTTGGCAGCCTAAGCTATCAAAACTTGTAAATAAGGTAATATCTGATTGTTAATTTGTTGCATTGCCAACCCACTTCCAACCCCAGCCTCTTTGAATATGTCTCATGTATTGGATTTCATTGAGAAATTAAAAAAGAAGAAATGCTGATATTACTCGTAAAGAAGGTATCGATTCACTGTAACTCCTGAAATTTTTAGAATAAACATAAAAAGTTTTTAAAATTCAATGTATATAGTATATGTACAGACTTTTAAAATCAAATAAATTTAAGAACATATAATGATAATAATAGTAGTTAACCCTAAGAATCTATTCTGATCAGTGACAAATTATATAGCTAATTATGAGTGTTTTGATTTATTTCCCGGTATGATATTCAGATCCATCACTCAAAAAGAACATCGAGATAAGTATTATCATTTCCCTGAACTATTTCCGGCGCAACAGTGGAGCATTCAACTACTACTTCATCATATGAAGACGACGATTTACTGGTATTTTCATTACATTCATCATTTATGTCATCATCGACCAAGACTTCTTCTGTATCTAAAATTTCTATGTACGAATGCCGTTGTGTACCAATGGTGTCTTTTCTATTTAATATTGAAATAAGCGGGTCTATGTAATCTTCCAAATGATAAGCTCTACCTGGCTCCTCCAGTATCGAATGAGAGTCTGTTGTGTGACTAGACGGAACATCCACCATTTCTAAACACACATCAATTTCCTGATATTCCGACTCAACATGCTGATATACATGGCCTTTCTGGCATTTGTCTTTATCCGTGTCTAGCTTGCTATATTGCTTTTTATCGTTGTCACGTGCCGGGTCATTACATACGCCTAATTCATTGTTTTCTTCTAGATTTTTCCTTGATATCCTTTGATGTGCTGCTTTTGATCTCAATCGGAGTTGAGCAATGATAACTATAAGTAGTATCGCTAACAACAACCCTACACCAAATATTAAATAATTACTGTTAAACTGTCCTGTAGTATGTATAACAGGTGATAGTGATGTTGTTTGAATCGCCGATGAGTGCAAAATTGGTCTGCTTTTTATTGACACATGAAGAATTGTTTGCATTGTTGGTGATAGTGATAAATTTTCACTTTTTTTCGTAAGAACAGAAAACTCAGTTTTAATTGTTCCTGATGCAATTGCTGATGATAATATTTGTACTTTCGTCGGATATTGTTCTTGATGAACTGTTATTACAGAGGAAAAAAACTAATTAGAATTAAATTCTAAACAAGTTTTTAATTATTCAAAATTAATACTTCTCTGGTTTTGTTAAGGATTAGACGTTTCATACCTATTACCGTCTTCGTAGTTATCAATTGGCTTTCACGAGGACACCCCGTCACGTGGTCACAATCCTCTGGAAAGCACGTGCAAACTCCAGCGCAGCCTTCACCGAATTTTCCACGTGGACAAACTGCATCACAACGTTTCCCAAAGTATCCTGGAACACACACTATAAATAATGATAAATATTTAATTGAAACTCGTTCTTCGTAGTAGTTGTAAATTTAATAGGGGATACAAATGGAAGTGAATGGTAAAGTATTAGTATAATTTGTGCAGAGTCTCTTTGGACATTATTTGGTCATATAGAAACGTAGTCATTAACCACAAGAGGAGCGCCACAAATATACCTGTTATCGGCTCTTATGGCATTAAAACAGATAGCTTAGGAACTCCCTAAAAAAATTATCAAAAACCTTCTGACCTTCCAAATGTATATAGACATGTATAACGTCATGATGTCAGATGTTTCTCTTTCGCAATTGTTCCATCTTTCTTTTAACTGAAAAGTCACTAAATTTTTTCAAAAGAAGTTGGTCATTCAGTCACATTTTAGTAAACCATTAATTAACGGAGTGTCAGAACTAGACAAAGAATAATAACTGAAATACATGTTCGGGTTATGACGAAGAACAATGTTTCAGATTGAAAATCGTCCAAAAGGTCTATTGCAAGTAAGTTTTATTTAATAAAATATGGTAAAAATCTCATTGTAATTAAATTTTCTAAGAAATTCTTTTTGAACATTTCTATGCAATATGTAGTAAAAAAGACATTATAATGGCAAAACCAGCAGTAAAAACATTGTCTACGTATAGGTCTACGTAATAAAATCTTACAGTTACAGTCCCCGTTTTCGTCTTTGTAATAATTAGTACAGCATGAAGATTCTTCTCTTGTTCTGAAAAAAAAATTAAATTAAGGTCAGACGACACGTTCCTCAAATATATCTTTTGTAATACTTTGTATTATATCAAAAATTATTTGTGTTTGTCATTTTCTTCTTATTTCTACATTGTTTTCAGAATGTTTTTAAATATAAGTACACCAAAAATTATGAAAAAGGCCATTCAGAATATTATCCATAAGGGTTAGATAAGAAATATGACCCTGTGGTATCTTGTTCAAATGCCTGGTAAGGTACCCTAATTTTTTGTGAGGAAACTTGTTTAAGTACCTATACTTCAATGACAAATTCTTAGAAAAAATTATATATAGATTATATAAATTTGAGGAACGTGTCGTCTGACCTTAAAAAAAAATAGCAATAAGACAATTCTTTTTAAGGGGGTCGACTATGGTTTTATTGCGGGAAAACCACTATAGCGAAACTCTTCATTTTCATTCCAAATATTTCTTACATTAACTGTAGTGTACATGCAACGTTTGGACGAAATCCATCGTCCTGGTATTTCCCAGGGACCATCTAAGAATATAGGTACACTTAGAATAGGATTATATGGGAAAATGCCAATTTTTAGCACTTTAAAGCAAATTTTACAAATACTACCATAGCGTTTTCGTTCAAACTGTAAGATAAGATGAGTAATACTATCTTGTACATTATGTGTAAGAAATACAACATTCTACCGTCTTGTTACCACAGGGGGCATCTCAAAAGGCCAAAAATTAACGAATTTGCCTCTTATTATAGAGTGCTACAAACTAGGACGCATACATATGATATACACCAAAAAATAACAAAATATAAGGAAGAGATCATCAAATTCCTATGTAGTAAATTTCAAGAGCGTATGTTTTTTACTTTCTATTAAATAAAATTTTTACCCCTTTCTCTAGAAGCTTTAATTTATCTTAACGTCAAAAACGCACTATAACGACATCAACCTATCTATCAATTGCAAAATCGTTTAAAAATTCAGTTATATGAAATTGTAATTACATTTTAAACCTGTTCTTTCTTAATTTTGTTTATTTTATTAATCAAGTGGAAAATTTGCTTAAAAACAGTAAAAATGCGTCATTTTACTATAATTCGCGAAATATTGCGCAATGAAAATTATAGTCGGCCCCCGTAATTGAAGCACTTATTTACACAAAGATCCAAGAATAGCATTGGGATTGATTTCCGCTATTTCATCCTGTTTAAAAATGTATTATAAATCATTGTCACGTATACAACGTTTCTTCCTGCAATTTAGCTCAATTTAGGATTGTTAGGTATATGAATGTCATCTAATGTTCTTTGTATCATATATTTTTGCCTGTAGCCATATACATGTACGCTGCTTTTGAAAAATATATTTGGAGTTTTCTTACCTGTTTGAAACACAGATTTCTCTACTTTTAATGTTGGAAAAAGAAAACACTAAAAACAATCCAAAGAATCGTAACATACTTGAAAATAAACACATATTAGAATTGTATTGATAGAGTCAACTCCAGGAAGCATTGCCAACTAAGATTCACAGGAAGTCAAAAACTATTTAAATTAACATTTTTCCTGTATCGAGTTTTTTTTTATGTTTGAAGCATAATGACACCATTCTCAGGTCATTCCCATTCAACAAATTGAAAATTTGAACTAGTCATATCTTACTGTACAGAAGTCGATATTTACCGGTAAATTATATACTTTTTCGAGAATTGTAATTTATTTTTAAGGTAGTGCGAGTGTGAAATCAAAGTAATGGAAACAAATGATTTTGGTATCAATGAAAACATATAATTATGTATAAACAATGTGTGATTATAATATAAAGAAAAAGAGTGTAGCCGTTTGCCCTCTAGTGGTTGCCAAACTAAGGGAGCTCGAGGTAACTCTGTGTAATATTTTCCCTAAAAATATAGTCCGTACACCAATAAAAAAATAGGTCAAACATGATGTAAAATTTTGAAATAATAATTTTTATTAATCATGGAACATCTGTTCTAAAATTTAAAACAATAAAAGAAATTTTACAAATTCTAAACTGTGCTTGTGGCGCCACCCATGACGTCTAATTTCTTTCAACAAAATACATAAGTTGTGGATTTTAATAAAATTATAAAACATAGACAGAGTAATGAAATCATAAAAAAAAACAATTTATTTTCAAAAAATATAAAAACAATCAATCAATTTGTCCAAATTTCAGGAAAAAGAGTGGAGCCATTTTGAAAATTTTTAACCCGAATTTCCTCTGATCAGCTTTTCTCTGCAAAATTCTCATGTTTACGATTGCTCTAAATTTGACTTCATTAATAATACAATAAAAACAACTTAAATGGCAAATGAACATGGTACAATATTCTATAAACTATATATTACCTGAAAAATATTCATTTGTAAAATAAAAAAAAAGTCAATGTTTCATTAAATGTTCTCCATAGCCATCTATATTGTCCAATGATTCGACACAATGAAATATGAGGAATATGAACTTTTTGTAACAAATTTTACAATATGCAGAGTAATGGAAATAAAAAATGCATAGGTTTTACATGAACTTTAACAACAATCAATTATTGTTTCCAAGTGTCAGAAAAAAGAGTGTAGCCATTTTGAAAATATTTAGCCCTAAATTCCTCTGATCAGCTTTTTTCTGCAAAATTTTCATGTTTTCGACTTCTCTAAAAGTATCGATCCTCATTTACAATTCAATAAAAACAATCTAAATGAAAACTGAACATGTCACAGTTTTTATGATCTATATATAACCTGAACAACTTTCATTTGTAAAATAAAAAAGAATTAAAGTTAATGTTTCACAATGTACATCCTTACAATATTGCCCATTGACTATAACCATGAGATATGAGAAATATGAATCCTTGTCACCTATGGTACTACATGCAGAGTAATGGAAACAAAAAATGCATAGGTTTTACATGAAATATAACAAAAATCAATCAATGAGTCCAATATTCAGAAAAGAGTGGAGGCATTTTGAAAATATTCAGCCCGAATTTCCTCTGCACATCTTTTCTCTGCAAAAATTTTCATGTTTTATGACAAAATTATTCCAATAACATTTCCAAATTATACAATATATATTAAAATGAATATTGTACAAATTTTATGAAATAATATTATACCTCAACTTTCATTTCAAGTATGTAAAACAATATAATTTCATGTTTTATGAGCTCAGACGTGACTTGACTAGTTTAAATAATGGAAGAGTGTCTAAAAAACCATGAACCTGTGTGACTTCTTTCCATAATTTCTCAAGACAGTATAATGCTTGAAAAAGTACAGAAACATAATAATTTCTTATATTATGACCAAGTACCACCACACTGTCATTGGTAGACAAAAAATCAAAAAAGCTTGTAGGACCTGTCCTTATGTTTACTGCTTTCATCTCTTTGTCATTGTGGTACATTTTCTTCCTCTCGGTCCTAATTACAGTTATTTCTCTTACTTTTGGACGAATTGGCATCTTTGGCAGTACATGTAAATATGTACTGGTTGAGGTGGTTTTCTCCATTAATGGCCAAAATTTGTAGTATATGTGTAGCATATGCTCCAGCTAAAATACAATAAAATAAATTTAACCAGAAGAGATATGGTATAATAAATGTTATACTCCCCAGTACAACAGATATATATACATGTACAAAACAAAAGAATACATATAAGCGATGTATCATTCCCATTTAAAAATTATCCACTAGACTTGACTTTTTCAAAAGTAGGTCAAATTTCAAACTCAGTTCAGTTAGTGTGCCCTGGATTAAAGTTTTTCAAAAATAAGTCAATTACATGATGAAGGTAAAAAAACATTTATCCATAAAATTCTCTTGTTGCTGGTATTTTGTCTGTATCATGAGAACTCCTCTGCAGCACATCCAGAAGTCGGCCAAGTCCCTTCCCTAACTTCATTTGTAGACGTATTATGCTGCCTGTGAAATAACAAGGATATTTGAAGATTAACAAGTCCTAGAACAAGATATGTTTGTAAAACACTTATTGTTCCCTCCCCAAAATACCAGTAATTGGAATTTTTCTAAGTCGAGGGGACATAAATCTGTAAAAAACACCCTGATCTTACAAAACAAAACTTGACTTATACATTCTTATGATAAATCTGTATACCAAATTTCATTTCAATATGTGCAACCTCTGCAAAGAAAATAAACAGAAACTGGTGGTGGACCGACAGACTGACCAACCGACCAACAGACAGCTGCAAAGCAGTCCCTCCCTTGATACTGATATCATACTCCTAACCGGAAAAAAAAAATCATACCTGTGTGTACAATTATCAGTAATGAGTTAAGTATATTAAATTTTAACACAGTGGCTATAAGTTTCTAGAAATTTGATCCAATATTACTGATATCATAGGTGTCAGAACCGGGGGCAAGGGGGGGGGGGTTAGCCCCCTCCCCCCACTTTTTTGCAAATATAGACAATATCTAATTTCTATGCATTGAAAATTGCCCCCCACCTTTCAATTTTCTTCCTACGCCCATGGATATATATGAACTCGAATGTGATCTTGACACTCAGTAGGAATTGACTTTTAATTTTCTTGACTTTCCAGGTTATTTATATACTTAAAGGAAAAAGAAACGCAGGGTAGCATAATTGTTGATAAAGATTTGACCACATGACCGAAAATTACGAAAATTGGTCAGATGGGAAATTTAGTTACTGTGCATCAAAATCAATATTCAGAATTACTCAACCATAAAATTTATGACGTCACGTAGGGAAAACGCTAAAAAGCCCAAAACACGTGTAATTTGATAACGACGTGTTTGTCCAAAATTCTTGTTGCATTGTTTGATGCATATTGGGTATGCACATCGTTTTTCTATATTAAGAGACATTATGAATTTATTGCAATCTTGGCACAGTTTACGGAAGTTCAATGGGGTCTTGTTTTTGAATTACCTAATTAATGAAAAAGGCAACAACGGTTTACTAAGCAGTCTCTTGTAAATTTTCCCCCATAAAACTTTTTAAGCCATTGTCAGAGAGGGTCTGGAGGGGATTTCAATCAACCATGACGATGACGTTAACGCGAAACAGAGCCATGTTACGAGCGGCTTATTCATCCCTCCATCTCTTAAATCCCCACCCTACTACCACAAAAACAGCCATTTATAGTGTACACGATTTTAATCATTACATTCATACGAAATTTGAAAGAAAACAATTCCGCAATTTGGTTTTTTGAGCCAGTCAACTTACTGCTGTATTCCTCTCACTGGCGCATGCGCGCGCCGTTTGACTCATTTTTTTGCGTGGTAACCCATGCTAAATATAGCCAGGGTTTGAAAGATAAGCACTCTGATGAAATTCCATGCAAAGGGGAAATAAAACTCTGAGAGATGCACGAGATGGACATTGAAGATAATGAGAGTTTTCGATTTTCCCCTTTGGGGGTATCCTCATTTAAGCTTCAATTACTCATGAATAATTACACAAAATCATGTGAGAATTTGGTTATATCATTTTGAAAGATGATTTCAAAAGATAGATAGGAAAACTAAAAAGTATTCTAAGAAACAAATTTAATTCACTTCAAAAGTTTACCCTGCGTTTCTTTTTCCTTTCAGTATAAATAAATGTAAATAAATGACAAGAAATTGTGTTATGTTTCAAATTATCTTGACATAAAACCCCATACCAAAAAATATGTGTTAAATTTATGCAGACCAACATTTTCCCCACCACAACCCTAGCATTATTTTTTATATGCAGATTTGTATCTCTTTATAGCCTTATCTGAATTATCACGATGTGTAAATATAGATGCTGCATTCACACGTTTTTGTTTGAAGATTTCAACACAATTTGAGTTCGTATTACGAATCATATTCATTCAATTTTAAAGACATATTTTCTAACAGAAAATCTCTCCTATTCATACATGAATCTAAACTTCTTCAAACTTTTGCTTCAACTTACATTACAAATTAGTTTCCTTGCAATCTTCGAGCACTTTGTTTACATGTAAAATGCTGCCGGGTTATGTACTTTCTATTTCACAACGGGGAATAACTCTGAGATAATCTCGAAGTAAAAATGTTTTCAGCAAAGCAACATGAATCACTGAATCGCTCATGATACAGTTGATTTCTCGTTGATATTAGACCTAAATTATGTGCAGCCTAATTCCAAAAACTTTTATTTAACACATTGTCTAGCTTCTTGGATATATAAAACTGACACTTATATTGATTAGACTGTCGAAATATGGGCAAACAGTCACAGGTGAAATTTTGAGCCCCCCAAACCGTGTTTGGCGTGTTACATATATCCGATACTTTTTTCCTTACAGATTTATGAATAGAAACTACATCAACTTCTGCTTTGATTGGTTTCTCTTTCTAAAAATATCCGTTTGCGGGCGGCAAAACTGCCCTTTGCACGTCCCATTTTCCGTTGTTCATCATTTTAGGAAATCCAGCGTTGTCGTTACTATGGATATCGGAAACGGATCTGTTTTCGTAAAAATACGAGACGTACTCGATGACAATGTAGATATTTTAATACTTTTTTAATCAGAAAAAAATCAGTAATAAAGTTGTATTTACAATATTATTAACTATTTAATTATATAAAGTGAATAAACACTTATACTGACATTACTTTGAATGCGACTTTCGCTCCTATTTATGTAAAATGCTCACACTCATACAACCTTAAACAACTCAAATTTTAAAATGAACGATCGATTTCATCGCTAAATAACCGCCTTTGTTTAACCTTTCATAATATTATTTTTAATATTTCTATAAATACCATCAGGTCTGTAACAACGTTTTTACAGGTGTTAGAATGTAGCACCTTCCCATTCCTTAATAAAGAAGCATTTTCCAGTGCTGTATACTACTATTAATCTTGCAGCAACAAATCAGGTAGAAGTTTAAGCACCATTTAAATGTAAATATATTAGATATAATGAAAAGACCAAAGAAATATAATGGGAAAAAATTAGTTTTGATATCCTCAAAATCTGCACTAGAGGCTGAGTTTGTCATTCAGGAAAAAAACCATTTTTTGATGCGTCCAACATTGCTGCTTTTATAAGTCTCCTGAATATAACATTGTTGATCGCAATCCCATTTTTTTCCTTTTGTCATTGAATAATGATCGAATAATGACCTAAAAAAGAGACAAATCACATAGAAATAATTTGATTTGTTTTTTTTTTTGTTTCTTATTTTTCTGTTTTGATTAAGTACATATTTTAGCAAAGGAATATTAATACATCTCAATTTAATTGATAGACACTGAATACAATATACACTTAATACAATTAACACTTACACAACATGATCCATTGCAATTTGAACTGGTTTTGATTTCTGTTAGTCTCTTTTTAATTTTAAAATGTCAGCAACTTATAACGTTTTTAAGTTAAGGAAGCTAGGTGGTCAACTTATTATTTTTTAATTAACCAGCCTCTTTCTTTGGAGAAATTGATCCTGTGGCCAGGTTTTCCAACGATATGCAAATCCATTTAGAGTTATAAAGTGTAAACAACATTTTGCATAAGTTGATAAAACGATATCACATGTTTATTCCTATTTTAATCCGTTGTTTTCTTTTATGAATTTAATACATGTATTTTTCTGGTGAGTATCATATACTTTGTAGTAAAACACTGATTCTGCATGGTTTGAGAAGGTGACGTCACAATACCCCATACCATGGACCGGTCTGAAAAACCATATCTCGTCTCGGACTGGCGGACCGAAATTCCATTTCAGAAATAAAGTGTGTTTAAATTAATTTAAAATTAATTTATTTGATTTTATTTAAATAAACATGTAAAATAATTCTTTAAAAAAGGATGGGTGGACTTTTCTGGCCAGTAAAAATGCCGTAAATCTAATTTTCATAAATGTTTATTTTTTTTAAACATATAAACCCTCGAAATCTTAACTGTGTATTCATAATATGGACGTGAATTTAAAACCATCTTTTCGAGGTAAACTAAATAAATATCGAAGGTGTGGTGCTTGAAGATTTCTTGATTAGTAATAGATAACGTTTTTCATCGTATGAACACATAGGACGAGTTTGTCGGCTGTTCTTAAAAAAACTGAAGTTGTATATTGCACAAAATAATATTATATTTAAAATAAGAGCCGATGAAACTGTGCTCATACTGAATTTAACAGAAATTATGTTCAAAACAAACTTCCTGCTTTCATTTTTATGTCTTAGATTGACCTATTAAATATAAGAATTAATCACATGATGCCCACTTACGAGTGTACTAGTGAAAACAATTACATAGCGTTCCTCAACCTGACCGTCATATAAAGATCTAAATCATGTCTTTGATTGGTTTTTTTCCTCGTTTTTAGAATTAAGCAATTTGACTTTTTTTTTAATTTTGCCTCCCATCACATTTTTAATTTCTTATGACATCGCTGTGATATGCTCAACACGTATTCGAATTTTTGAGAAAAAAAAATAGAAATAGAGATGTCAACAATGACACCAATCGATAGTCCCACCTCCTATTAATATTGTTTGTGTAACATAAGAAAAACTACTCCGGGTAGATGTCGAATTTTGGAAGACGACAATCGTGTATCGTTGCTTTAATATTAAAACATGACAGCAGCACATTGTTTTTGCTAAAAAGTTTCACCTAATAAAACCAAGTATACGTAGCTCTCTCCATTCTTCGTAATCTATTATGGATTCACTTTATTTTCCTTTGTCAGAGGAGTTGCAAAAACATTCTAAATATGGTGTTAAGTCCACTCATTCTTTGTGGTCTTAATTTCTTTTCTTCTGTCACCTAAAATTGGGACTATTAATATTAAATTAAAGGAAAAAGGTCAAAAACAGGCACAGACTATTCTGCAATGACTCACATATTTAGTATTCTAAATAGAATACTACACACTAAAATCCACATCATATGTCACATCAGCCCTCGGGCCCAATATCAGCCCTCTGCCTGATATGACATATAACATATGATATGGATTTTAGTATGCAATATTTTTTATTCATCCATTACTATATACTTGAGAATGTATTTTCCAGTAATATATGTATCATCATTCTAAATATCTTATAAACTTTTCTTTTATATCATATTACTAGTAGTGTATATCAGCCCTGATACAGGCGTTTTGGACTTGGCTAGACAGCGTCTCGGATATGGGCTGTCTCGCCCTCTGGGCTGTTATCTCTGTCTCGGCCCGTCGTCAAGGGGCTGTCTCGCCCTCATATTTCAAATCATTATTTCTGATTTATTTGTGTGAATTAAGAGTAAAACTTTTATTTAAGTAATGAAGAAAAACATTGCTCGATCTGTTATTCCAATCCTCAGATTAATATGCTTTTTTTCATTGGTTGATGCGCTGAGTACTTAATCGCTAGTAATGACTGACAGCTCTGTGTGGGTTACAATGTAGGTTATACTATGCTATTTCCATAAGTATTAAAGCTTTATGATAATAAAACAGCTTAATTGAAATAAAGTCAATTTTCAAAAAATCCTCGTTTTTGCACGTCTATTTTCCGTTGATTTCTCATAGTAGGCTTTAACAGTGCTGCGATGTCGTTTATGTGTAAAAATCTGAAATAGGCAAGCTTGCACTCCATGTTGACAGAAGAAAAAAGAATTTCATATATAATTATATTCTACCAGAAGTGAGGAAATTCAAAAAAATATTTTGATTCTGCACACTTTTTTTGGCTTTCATGGAGGGCTAGAATCCAAATAGTACTGGTTTTAATGCAAACATATTTTTAAGTTCTTAACTACTAACTATCACAATTTAAATTGTCACATGATTTTTTATATATAATAAGGGGCAAAATTTGGCTGTAACATGTACTCTATGATGTATTTTAAAAAACAAAACAAAAAACAACATTATAATGGTTCAATGAGATATGGTCTGTAATCTTTTCCATCAACCCTCATAATTACGAATGCAGGGATACAAAAGAGACATTAATAATTCTAATACTAAAAACTAAAAGTGAGGGGACATATTAAGTAATTTATTAAGTATTGGTTGTTAAAGACAATTAATCACGATGAATGCTGATTGTATTGTTTATGAAGTGTCATATACATTTTATGATGAAATAAAGTAACCGTTCATGTCGGAGACTTTGTGATTTTTATGGACACGGGTTAAGTTGACAACCTTTCATGGTCATACCTTTCTGTTAAGGAAGCATTATAACCGTCATTTATATACTACAGTGCAGGGAAATAATTTTGTTACAGCATCAATGCTGATTTTGGTGCTTCCTATGCTTGCTGATTTTGATGCTTCCTTTGCTTGCTGATTTTGATGCTAGTTATCCTTATCCTGATCCTGGTTTGATCCTTATCCTGATGCTGGTTTGAAACTAGGTCAATGTTAGTAATGCTACCGGAAGTAGGATTATCCTGCCGGAAGTGGATAATTCAAAAACAGCATCGCTATTTTAAGCCATTTAAATACTTTTGTGGTAATTTTTATTTGTAACTTGTATTAAATGACTTTCCTTTATCTGTTTTCACTTTTTACCGAAAAATTAGCGATTTTTAACGAATTTCGTTTTGTCGTATTGCAATCGTAAAGAAACAAAATGGCTACATAGTGGAAGTTGGAAGTAAATCTTCATCTTGCGAAGTTATCGTAACATAGTTATTTGATATTGATTGCAGCTAAAATGCGATGATTTATCCTTTTTGTTGTGCGATTTCAGTAGGTGGAATAGCCCTAGTGCGTGCCACGTGTAAGGATTGAAACGTGGTGGACAATAAACATGATGAAGTTCATGTCAAATCCAGATGAAAATTTATTGCGTGTCCTGTGAATATTTTAGCAAAAATATTATGCTTTAGCCTAAATGGAAAAGTCTTAATCCAAGGAATCAATAGATCATCAGTACAGTCACTACAACCGACAACCACTCAGAGGGTATGTAAACAATGTTTTTGTTTTTGTTTTTAAATAAGATTACACAAAAATGGTAAAAGATTATGTGAAACAGATTTAGTGTTACAAAAAATTGAAAACTCAAAATTCTGAGCGATTAAGGCATTTAAACATGGTAAACCCATGTGATCTTAAAGGTCAATTTTTACAATTGAATAAAAAATAAATTATTTTTTTTTATTTAGAATCTGCAGATGCAGTATTCTGTAGTTAATCCACAAAGTATCAAGTCAAATTATACATAACCCATTGTTGCAACCACGGCCAAAATTGACAACCTTCTCACATTCTGACCGTGGTCAAATGAGAAAGAATGTTTTGTAGCTCGATCATTAATATTTTGTAGCTCATTAAAATATTGACCATTTGCAAATAAAGCAAAGTAAGATATTTTACTTTGATCATGATACCCAGTCGCAGTGTAAGAAACACTGTTGAATGACTGTAAATTGTTCATTTCAATTGGGATGGAAAGAAACCCATGTTAACTTACAATGTCATATGACGTCACAATAAAGATTGGGGCATCAAGATAAAGATTAGGAAATATTTTGATCAAGCAGCCACGAGCAAGAGAGCTTCATGCTTACAACAATGTGGTAATGTACATATATAACCTGACCGATTGATAACCAAGTCCACTCAAACGTAGTAAATGTATTTCAACTTTTGAACCAATCTAGAAGTCAACTCTTAAACAATAGTATGCATGGTTACGGATTTTATCTTTGCAATCTTAGTTAGGCTGTTCCCTATCAACTACTGTTCTGTGTCTTGTTTGCAAGCAGAATCTAGATTGTACTTAAGGCTTTAAACAGATACATAATTTTTTCAGAAGGCAGATATGTATCTATCCTGATATTTGAGCTACAATACAATGTCGATATGTTTCAAATATTTGAATTGGTCATATTGATCAGAAAGTCTTTTTTTTTGTATTGAACAAGATGTGTTTGTGAAACACTGTGCGGCCGGCGGTAACAAAGTTAAAAAAAACTGTTTTAGCATATAGGTCACAGTCTAGGTCATAAGGTCATTGATCTCAATGTCATTTGAAAGAACTTTATTAGTGGAATATGCATACCGAGTATGAAGTCTCCATCTCCTATGATTCAAAAGTTATGGTAAAAGTTCGAAAAAAAATATTTTAAGCATGTAGGTCACAGTCAAGGTCACAAGGTCATTGAAGTTGGTGTCTTTTGAAACAACTTTTTAAGTTGAGTACGCATGTCAAATATCAAGTCTCTTCCTCTCAGAGTTAAAAAGTTCTGGCGAATGTTCAAATTGACAATAGACAATCAGACAAACAGCTGAACAGATAGTACATAAACAATATACGCCTCAGATCTATCGATCCGGGGGAATAAAAATTTTAAGAACAAACCATTTCTTCACAATTATTTATGAATAATTTTCATTTGATTTAAAAAAAATAAGCTGTATACCTGGTATATTCGCTGTAAAACAAAATTTTATATAAGTGGTGAGAATTATTACTGGTATGTATTTTTATATAAAAATTTTGATTTTAAAATATGTTTATCGTATATAATTAACACAAAATATAAGTATAAACAAAAAAAATGCCTTATTCTTTTGCGATATTTAAATATTTTTACATACATATTGATATACGTGTACTTAATCCTCACAAAGAATCTTTATTATCGGTTAATAATTTCAGCCTCAATGGCTCCTTGTAAATTTTACTGGAGTTAAAAGAGAAAAGATCAGTGTTTGAAACTGTGATCATTACTTTGATATTAATTAGCCAAATTATGTTCAATTTGAGAAGTTACTTATTGTCATTGTGCCCCTATTTCATAGCATAAGTACTTTAAAGTTTTAGTAGTGAGTGACAATTTATTTTCTTTTACCTGTAAAAAAAAATTAATTGCTCTAAATGTGTAAAATTAAATAATTTCCTTCTCAAGTTTGTATTTTGTATATTTGTGTGATGTACACATTACTCACTATATAAAGCTAACAACTGTAGTTAAAACTGTATTTATAGCATTGTCTATTAATATTTGGAATTTTTTGAAATTAACCTAATTAATGTTTCATATTTTTTCAGGCCCATGACAGAGTAAATAAACTCAAAGCAGAAATTCCTCCAGGATTAAAGTATGCTGGTCTTCTCTTTGGACCTAAATCCAGCTGATGAAATTCTATCTGTTAAAATAGTGAAAATACAATCCAGGAACTTCTGTTAATCAGACAGTGGCATTAAAACCGTTGTGATGATGTGCGCAAAATCCATTGATGACATACATATATACATTTTAAAGTTATCTCCCACTTAGATTAAAAATGAAATGGACAGAATTTAAAGCTTAAAGTGGATTTCAAGTGATTTGTGTATTGTACATAATTAGATATGAGATGTATGTAAATAGAAATGCATTCCTGCTCTTTTGTACAATCTTACAACTGTTCATGATGATTGTCCATATATAAATTGATTTTATAGAATAAATGAAAACATATATTTTACAATAGTGTGATGTTTGTTTTAAGTATAATGTACTAATTGAGAGATACATGTATATATGATATTCTGTCCAAGTTGTATTTTTAGTATATACATTTTTAATAAAATACTGCCCCTGATATTTTATTTTTGAGGACACCAACATTCCATGTTGAAGCTGAATGAAACATATATAATTCTTAATTGCCTTTTCATGAATGCTCTAAAAATAGATTTTTAGATTACTTGGAAAAGAATATCAGACTGGAAAAATTTTCACTGATGTGCCAAGATTAATGAATTGTAATGACAAAAATAGTAATACCGGTGTGTCCTGATTCATTTAATTCTTAATATTTTAAATTTAAATAAAAACATTTCTTTATTTGGATTTAATTCATTTAAAACTTTAATTGGAAAATTCCATATTTATAAATCTGCAAAAAGAGACTGAATTTTATGGGGGTTACACATTGTTATGTAGGGTATTTTAGACTGAAGTAAATCATTTAAATACACAGAAAAAATAAGCTTGTAGTATTTTAAATGCCTGGAAAACACACTTTTTGACATTTTAAAATTATGTTCACTATCCATAGGATTTTAAAACCAGTACAGGGAATGAAAATGACTCCACCATCAGCATGAATTCATTAGGCCGAAATAAAAAATACTCTTGTTTCCTGTCATCCGTCCTACCCTACATTTTACCCTCCGACCCTTAAAGTCTTTATTACATTTTCATTTTTTGGGTGACTAATTTCCTTAAGTACTAAAGTTGACCAACAATATTTACAGAACTAATACAGCATAAGTGTACAGGATACCTTTTCTTTATAAATCTTTATAAACAAACTTTCTTGTTATTACATACTATATGTTCTGGCAGTTCTGCATTCATTGAGTTTTGAAAATAAAATTTTTTCCCAAAATAATTTTTTTCTCTACCTACCTACCCTATTTTTTTTGGTCAGGGGACAGAAAACAAGGGTATATTTTCTTTTGGCCTTATAGCGTGTTTGTTATAACCATGTTTTACTGTGTAGATATTTCTTCCCTTATATCATGATACTAGACAGTGTAATAAATACATTTTCATAATTGTTAAAGCCAGTAGTTTAAATTTTCAAACATTTATATATGCTCTAGTGTACCATATATTAAGAGTTTGCTGCTAGCCAAATAATTCTTTTCAACTTGATGATATACATGTGAAATTAAAACTGCTAATTAAGTACCGTACAAAACAAATTTATGAAAACTTAACATGCTGAACATGAAATTTACAGTAACATTTTCTATCAGTTTTCCTGTTCTGTCTTAATTAACCACCTTGGTAAAATGTTCATTTTCTGAAAATTTAGCAAAATCTTATCTCATCTTTACCAAATTTTTCTTCTACCACTCCTTAGAAGCTAATAGTGTTGTATTAGGGCACAATATATTTGAAGTAGGAGACAAAATAAAGATTATTTTATGTTTGTTGTAGAACCACAAAGTACACATGTAAAATTTTAACTTCATGGAAACAATAAAAGCAAAATTTCCAGTGTCTAAAAATTACAATTTATTTATAGTCAGTGCCAAGTTATCCAATAAATAATAATATAAATGAAATTACAAAGTGTCCAATTACATCTTTTAGAATGTTATGAAATAGTGTAATCATGGAATTATTAGATTAATAGTTTTACATTTCATGTCCCATATTCACTCTTTTTCACTTGTATTATATTATGTCAATAAAGTCAAATAAATAAATGAATAGAATCATGGTGTTCGCATGAACAAATGAAGTTTTTTTTTTCTTTATCACCAGTAGTTTCTTTCAACAAATTCACTTTCTAGAATTTTTTTTTATTGTAAGTTATAAATCCACCATTACATCATACTGTTCATGTCCTCTACTGTCCCTGCCCTCTACTTTTAGGAATGAAGAACTCTTGTCTTTTTTAAAAAGCAGAATTTTATTTGAATCATCAGTCTCCAACATCACTGCATGTAGATTGTCCGGTACTTTGAATGAAACCATATAAACCGAGTTCCAGTGTCGCAGTTCATATAGGTGTTGGTATGAAAAAGATCTCACTTTTCAAAGGCTTTACTGCTGAGTACAGGTTAAAATATGCAGCCCTTCACAGGAACGTATTGGCGTCTTCATGAATGAATTAGATCTAGATTCTTATGTGCGGTGATGAAGCAACAAAGCTGTGGACTGTTCATAGCACTCAATTTCTATAAAAGTACAAAGAAGACAAGATTTCTTCATTGATGATTGATCACCTTAATACTATTATTATTTTTTTTAATCTCCCACAATTTTAATTTGGGAAAAACACAAATAATTATTTATAGCATATATAATTATATAGACTTCCTATTGATTAAAGTTTGTGTATTTAATTGAATTAAGATCTTATTTGCAAGGGTATAAATGGATTCAAGAACATTTAAAAAATAAATTCTACATACAGGACATACTAGCTGCAGATCTGTAGCTCTCCGAAAAAAATATATTGATAGACCGGAGAGATACAGTGCCACCCATTGAAAAAAACTGTATATTTATTGCACACAAAAAAGTGCGCTTGGTTCTCAATTTATTTCTCCATGTTTTTAAAACTGTAATTTCAACATATTACTAATCATGTGCTCCTAACATATTCTTTCGCTGTTTCCACAACCAAACATTCCTCATAATTGTTGTTAATAGTCCTCCTGCAGCTGACCCTGATATTGTAGTCATCGAACATTTCGCTTATTTATACTGCCATTTTGGTTTCAAAGATAATTCGGTCCAATACGCTTCTTTCAGATGTCAACTACGAGAGTACTTGATTGAGGTTAAAGGAACTTTTTAAAATCTTCCCTTTTTTGCAATTGAGGAAGAATTAATCAAGAACCGAGCACACTTTTTTGTGCGCAATAAATATACAGTTTTTTATACCCCCCGCAATGAAGTTTAGGGGGGGGGGGGTATATTGGAATCACCATGTCCGTCTGTCCGTCTGTCCGTCTGTCTGTAGACGAGACTTTGTCCGGACCATTACTCAGAAACTATTGGAAGGATTTGTCTGAAAATTTGTACACATATTATTTACCATATGAAGTTGTGCACCTGATATTTTCATCTTGATTGGATTATTATTTTGAATTTTACGGGTGTTTTTTCATTTCTATTTTGTGGTTTTGTCTTGACCGTTTCTCAGAAACTATTGCAAGGATTAATCTGAAAATTTGTACACTCATTATTCACCATATGAAGGTGTGCACCTAGAATTTTCAACTCTTTTTGTTAATTTTTTTGCATTTTACAGGTTTCATTTTTTATTTTAATTGACTTGTTCATTTTGGGCTCATGTATAAGGTTTGAGATATAGAATCTAGAATATCTGCTCAAAAATACTACAGCTTAAAACTACTCATTAAAACTTAAAAAAAGAAACATCATCAAGTGTTAAAAACACTTTTTACATTGCACAGAAGATAATGTAATTTCATTTGTCTCTTGGGAATAATGTCTGGACATGCATCCAGTTAAAGATAAATTAATGAGTTTGGTGTTGGAAGTTGTTAAGGCATATCTCTTATCAAGCGTGTGTGTGTTATCTTTCTCCAGGAAATAAGGCACAAGAATGAAAGATCTCTCTTCTCTTATTCTCTTAATTGTTATTTATTGTCTGTCAAAGCACTTCATTACTGAATGACCAGCTCTTTATTTTCAAAATGCATTTCAAATTGATATGTCAAGATTAATTTGATTTTGTATAATGGTTTTTTTTTCAACAATCAGTTTGCATAGTGACATAACACATAATTGCAATATATTTTTTAATGCAGTAATAAAAAAAAAATAATATGAAAAATTTTTTTAAAAAATGGTACAATGGAATAAAAATGTATTAGCATTGATGTTTCATTTGGTTGCACATTTGTTTCATTCATTAAGAAACATGATGAGCAATTATATTTCACTGCAAATTTTTGTAAGTAAATTGTGAACACCTCTAGATCCATAAAGTATTTTTGAATTTGCACCTTCTCTGAAAAACCCAGCGGGGGGTATTTGTCCCTATTGGACAGTTCTAGTTCAATGGTTGGCACTGTAGATCTCCAGTCTATCAAAATATTTTTTTCGGAGAGCTACAGATCTGCAGCTAAGGACATACAAACTACTTTGTAGTTTGTATACACAATTTCCACTATGAAGATGCTATTCATCAAACAAGGAAAAGAATATGTACAGCGATGTAGTGAAAAAGGTTTGAAATAAATGTAAGCATATTTTCAAGCACAGATCCTCTCTCCTATATAGCATAATTATTTTAGCTATTTCAAAATGATTTTTTGTACATTTCTGCACAAGTTTTTATAAAGTTTAAGAACTTTTGCATTAAAAAAATATTTACACCAGATTCATTAACATAAGATCAACTATTGCATTGGATTGATTATTACCTCTTGTTTATTACACCTCAGTCTATGATTAATTGCTTGCAGATAATCTCGTCAAATGCACTGCGACTTTTATTTCTGACTTCCGTAAATTTAGAGAAAATTCGGATTGAAAAACTTCGTAGCATGTGTATGCCCATAAAACCCAATGGAATTTTGTAGTAATTAGTCATACTCACAATATCATACTTTTATTATATTGTTTTACTGATTTTTCATGTGCAAGTCTAACTACTTACCCCTTTATCACCGATATCAATATCATCAATCCGTGGCGTGGCCTCACCAGTAGACTCCATAGCGTTTGGTGATCAGCTGATTCAGATTTGAAAATATCACGGGGTTATTGCTATTGAATTAATTTAATAATAATCTTAGGATTATACTGGCCAATTTGTCGGCAAGAAATACATTCTTTGTATTTATTTCCGACTGAAATAGGAATGTCTATTTGCGGTTTCGTTTTGTGAAAATCAAATCTGTAGTTTTAGTAAACCAGGATAATCCTGATTTTAAG
Organism: Saccostrea glomerata; assembly: GCA_003671525.1. Classification (NCBI taxonomy): domain Eukaryota; kingdom Metazoa; phylum Mollusca; class Bivalvia; order Ostreida; family Ostreidae; genus Saccostrea; species Saccostrea glomerata. The sequence continues at coordinate 29,454 of PRKT01000680.1, forward strand.
TAGGTCAATGCTGGTTTAGAATAGGTCAATGCTAGTTCTATCCTTTGCTTGCTGATGCTGATCCAAGTAATGCTGTTTTTTAAATGCTTATGCTGATGCTAGTTCTATCCTGATCCTACTTATGCTGATCCTGATGCTGGCTTATGTAACAAAATCATTTCCCTGCACTGTAGCTAATTTCTTTAAAAGTAGACTTAAGATATTTTTTTTTTTACATTTTTCGCCTCAAAATTGGGATGCAATGTAGCATGATATTTAGAATTTCTTTAACCGCATGACCGAAAATACAAAAATCAAACAGATTAGAATGTTAGATACTAAGCACTTAAATCAGTGTTAAAAATTACTCAGCAAGTTACTAGATAGTTCTTTGGGATGGGTGGGGTGTGGGGGGTGAACGGGGCTATCATTATATCAGCTTCTGTAACTCATTATTTATGTTAAAATCAGATGGGATTTAATACATCATTTAAAGACGATTTAAAAAGTAAGATGGCAATACAGAAAATAATATAAATTAATTTAATTCACCTCAGAAGTTTTACCCTGTGTTTCTTTTTCCTTAGGCGCGCGCCTTTAGACTGAACTTCGGCTTCTTAGCCTGTAAATTATAAAATTACGCATCTCTGATCTTTTATAATCCTAACATGCTATTAAAAATAATGTGTGTTCTACAACATTTTTTTTAGATATGAGACTGCGAAAAAAAAACTTTGATTATTATGATACATATCTCTGTTCATAATCTTATAAAACGATCTTTAGATAGATATATTTCTTATTCGAGGATAGATCCCTTCAATGACACATCACATGTTTGCACTTTTATTTGAACCGAGTTTGTTTGATGTAACATTGTTGATTAAGTTTCTCTCATATAATTCAGTTTGAAGATAATTTTGACTACCATTCAAAGTATACATACCGTCGGCCAGAAGTAGCAAACAAAGGTGAGTATAGCGGGGACCATCCAGTTCCTCTGGGGAGACTGGGAGACGACTACAGTTGTACCGTGGCGGGACCAGGCTGTGTGACCTAAAAAACACAAGTGAAACATGTCTAATCCGACATGCTCTTGAAGACATTTTTTGTCTCGGAATAGAGAGGCTATCGAATTACACAGTGTAAAATAACATGCAAATTTGTTAATTTGAAAAGAAATCTATCGTCGGATTCACAGTGTGACAGATTGCTCAGATGCCGGAAAAGATAGTTTTAATTGTATATAGATTAATTGACGCCCATCTCTATATATATATATATGATGTGTGATCTAATTTAAAGAAAATATAAATATACGCCATACTTTATGTTGTAGGACATGGGTCTTTCTTGTCATTAAGGAACAAAGTTATGCATGTATGTCTGGTTCAATATTAAGTAACTTTGTGTCAAGTTAATCAAATATAGTTCTAATCAAATGAGAAAGAAAAGTAACACGATTAAAAAAAAGAATAAGAAATCTACCCGCAAAATACATGTTAATAATCATGATCAGATTATGTTGGATTGTCTCTGAATTTTTGTTAAGTAATATCACGTCTAAGTATTTTAACACTCAGGGAATAAGTAAACATTTATTGACTGAGTTCAAAGGCAACATGCGTTTTGTCAGTACCAAGAAGCAAACTGTTGTTTGCCTGATTCCGTAAGGCCAAAGACTGACAGTTTGGTTCAAGTGTCGACGAAATGCATTTCGCACGAGAACAAAGTCAATAAATGTTTTGTTATACTATTCACTTTTAATATTTTTTTAACATACATGTGTATCCTGTTCTATCGTCCGTGTTGTAACCTCAGTTCTGTTAAACCAAGGAAGTCAAATTGGATAAAGCTCCACTCAGTTAAAACATGTGACGTAAGGATCACTCCGAGGCTTTATATCAGTTAAAACATGTGACGTAAGGATCACTCAGCGGCTTTACATCAGTTAAAACATGTGACGTAAGGATCACTCAGCGGCTTTACATCGATGATTTGTTTTTATGCCCGCTCGGTAACGTTAAAATGTTAGATTTCTTCTCGTACAGATTTGATATAGAAGTAATTTCTTAAGTGTTGAAAAAAAGAAAATTCCTCTTCCTCTAGTGACGATAGAAAATGGAAACCAGTCTGTAACACAAGTTATATTTTATGTTGGTCCCACTACTTTTTGTTTTAGTACGCTCGATTCTGAATCCTTCTGCGTTATTTAGTCTTCTACGTAAACTGTATATTTTCATTCGAAAATGGGAGTGAAACCTTACCCCTTTTCTTTGACTTACAAGTGAGAAATTGGGAAAAAGTAATTTTTCCTTCTTTGTTTTGTCTTTTCCCTCTAATTATTAAGGTCTTCCGTCTCCAACGGAAGACATACTGATTCTGTTGTTTCTTTTCCACTTATTATTATTATTCTTTTTTTTCTTACCGATTTTGTGCAGACGATTTCTCGAGAACGCTTTCAGCCTGGATAGGAAACTATTTGAATTTTATGTGATTTTTTTTTATTTTGCCGTCGTCACCTCGGGTCGCGAGATATGGCCTTTTTTTTCGTTTTTAAAGTGTAATTTTGTCCAAATGTGTTCTCGAAAACGGTTGGAGATTGGGTCCTGAAACTTTCAGGGATGATAGATTATGACTCCTAAATTTGAGAAGGATACATGGTTTTTTGTTGCCGTTAGGTCTGTCGTCCACCGGAAGTAGTGTAAAAATATGCAACATTATTTTCTTTTTTAAATGTTTCTTATGAAGGCAAATAGAGTGTTTCATGCAATATTATGTCCACCGGAATTTATTTTTCCAAACTGGAAGTAGTCCAAAAATTGAGCATTTTTCCTCGAAATTATCAGGGATGATTCCTTAACACTCAGAAAGGAGTTATAGGTCATTTTAAGCACTTCCGGTCACACCGGAAGTGAATGATAAAGACCAGAAGATGTTTGAAATTGATAGATTTCACTCTAAAATGTGTTCTCACGTATTTTGTATAATTGATCTGAACACGTTTTTTCATTTAATGTTTTTTTTTTTAATCTTATCAAAAATCGAACGGAAGACCTACTCGTTGCTCGCAACGAGATCTCATCTAGGTACTTTTATTGTCGCTATGTCTGTCGTTTCGAATACCACTAATATAAAATAAATATATATATAACCTGAAACGGATCCTCAATAATTAGGGAAAATTTTCTATTAATAACACATAGACAATAGATTTTTCAAAAGTATTAATAGTATGTTTCAAATTTAAACAAACACATAGTTTCTCCGATTTTATCTGATTTCAATCTGTTTAAACTTTTTAAAAATGACATATCTAGATGCACATATACTGTTGAAAATTATGGGCATTCATTTTAATTTTCACAAGACAGTAGCTTTTTTATTTGATTGATTGATTGTATATTGTTTTAACGTCCCTCTTGAGAATTTTTCACTCATATGGAGACGTCACCGATGCCGGTGAAGGGCTTCAAATTTAGACCTATACTCGGCACTCGCCTACCGTGACACGGGACCTACGTTTTTAAGGTCATATCCGAAAGACCCGTGATTTTCACTTCTAGTGCCGAGCGCTTGGCGAAGGAACAATCACTACCTTTGTTTACGTCTTAGGTATGACGCGGCGCCGCGATCGAGAATCGAACCCGGGCCTCCCGATCACGAAGCGAACGCTCTACCACTAGGCTACCGTGACCGGTAAAGAAATTAAACAATGAGTAAGTGTAATCTAATATTACTTACCACGACATTGTGATGTCCTCCTGCAGGGGCTGTTTTAAACAAAAAAATAAAATCACCATAATCATCATGGTCTACTTCATCATTTTGAAAATCACAGTTAAGGTCAAGATTTAGTCAGAGATCGTGCCTACATGTTTTTTTCAGATTTTATAAACAGGTTCTTTTAAATGGCACTTCACAAATAAAGCTCGGTGAAATAGGGTGTTTTGGACATAAATTTTTGATTAACTAGATGAAAACATTTTATGTCTCATTATTTTTAATGCAAAACGCAGTCGAGTTTAAATTTTGGAGCTTTTTCCCATCTCAATGAAAAGAAATGTAGCAATATTGTCAAAAGTCTCTCAGAAAAGCTTTTTTTCCCAATTTTACTTAACTTTTCTTCAAACTGATTTTATAGATAGATATTGGACTTACTTTACATATGATTTCAAATTGAATGTAATGAAATTTTTATTTTCTACATTAGTTCTAACAAAATCGAAATTAGGCTTGAATCAATAATGTTGTCATATGGGATCTAGCACCAACCAATTGTATGGTAATTCACTAGATCTTGACTTTAAATTTAAATTTCATGAAAAAAATCAAAATTAACAAAAATGCACCAGGTAGAAATAGCTATTATAGGTTTTTTTTTATTTAAATAATTTTCCTGATATCTTTGAGATCTTTTTATAAATCATAAAAATGATTAGATAAGAACATTTTTTTAAAAAGCGAGAAATATTACTCACGCTGAACCTGGGCCATTTGAATGTGTGTAGTCTGTTCCCAACCACTACCAAATAACTAACAGATAACTAACAGATGACACAAAAATCCCAGTCATCAGCTATTTCAGCAGAGAACAATTAAAACTCAAGGATTTTATGAAAGGAAGTATGTACATATCAGGGATAGTAAAGAAAGGTGTGTTGTACTTATTTTATTCTAAACAATTAAATCTGTTATAAAGAAAATAAAAGCATAGCTATACTAATCTGAATAGAGCATTATCTTGGACGGAAATCTCCAGGGCTTGACCATTACATTATGCTTTTAATATAACGAATCAATGGACACATTATCTCTCTCCTTATCTTTCTAGCTCTTCCTTTCTTTTTCTTTGTCTCTCTTATACATGTATAATGTATATAAATTTTGTACATATATTCACTTTAAAATAATATCACTGACTGGCAATTTATGGAATGTATATAAAATAAATACATTTACACTTCTATTCAAGCACTCCGACAAGCATATATAACTAAACAAGTAGGTATGAAGTTATTTTAATGACAACATTCATACATGTTCGAATCTCAGAGCTAGCCTTTTCCTGAATGTGAATTTTCAAGTAGTTTTGTACGATTGAATATTAATGAAAATGATAATTTTATTTGCTGATTATCAAATTCAAGTAATTGGAATGGTTATTACTAGACATAGATAAAGCTTTGAAAAGCTTTTAAAAAAGAAGCTTGTTTTAATTTCAAAAGCACAGTGTTATTTTGCAAATATTATTTTTTTAAAGTTGTAACCTTTCTTCCCCTCTAATCTCGGAAAGCGTGGTCACATAGTAAAGTGAAACTTAACTCTTTTATAAATGTTTGACGAATTTTTCATCCCCTCTGACCTTAGATGATTACAATTTTTGATACCATGATTCCATGAGAGGCATTCTGCATATTTAACCTTTTGAACTTACTTGGTGCCTTGCTTATTTTTGTTTACCTAACATGAGTGGTGACAAGGTTGATGAAAATCTTTCATAACATGTTAACAGTACTGAGGGTTAAAATCAGCTACTAAGGATTGGGCATTTCGTCAAAAATCAAAAATAAATTCTTTAAGAAAATGCATTTCGACGTTCAGTAGCAAGAGTGAGGTTTACTTATGCTGACTGGTGTTTGCTTAAAAGTATGGTTTTACCATTATGTACACATCATTATCGACAAAGTTTTCCTCAACCACTACATATCTTTTATATATCTTATTTGATAAGATGTGTAAGAACATGCTCTGCATTTAAAGAATTTTTAAAACGAGAGGAATTATTGAAAAACCAGAAGATAAAACAAGAATATCATCATTTCGTAAATTCTATAGTCGATACAATGTCCATGTCAGCAAATACAATTTATCATTCAGTCAAATGCTGTTCAGCGTTCAACGATTGTGCGCGAAGAAAAAAGTTTATTTTAATCTTTTGACACCCTTTCCGTGTTATGATGTGTTTAGTTATAAGAATTATGAAAAAAAAATTATACAGTGCCTTAAATATTTATAAAACAATATCTTAAAAGCCATGTACAACATAGTTAAAAATACATTGATAAATACATTATCAAGAATAAAATTATTGTTGAAAAGCATAAGAAAATAAAATTTAGCATTGATAACCATTATAAAAATTAACTTTTTTTTTTTCGAAAATGATGATTAAACGATATTAAAACACTAAAAGAAAAACTGAATACAATAGAGCATAAGAAATATAAGAAAATAAAAATTAATCAATTCAGTCAGAGATCTTTAAACATAAATAAATTAATAAAAGTCACTATTTAAAACATAAAAATCGAAATTTAACCAAATGCTTCCCTAAAAAGATGAGTTTAAGGATGTTTTTAAAAGTGTACACAGATAAGCATGAAAGCAGATGTTAACAGTTCCTGAGGGATGCTGCAGCCATATCAAAACTTCTATTCCCATAAGTCGATGTTCGCCAGCGCGGGCTTTGCAGTGACAGCTTGTTTGCTGATCTAAGGGAGCAGCATATTATATATATATTTAAGAGCTCTGCGATGTATTTTGAAGGCATGCTTTTTTTATTGCGTTGTTATTGTAAATTAGAATTTTGTGATGGATGCATTTTTCAATTGGAAACTATTGAAGGTAATATACTCCCTCTTCCGGGTACGGGTAATAATGCGTGCTGCTGTGTTCAATATTCCTCAGTTTAAAATTTTGTTATTTCGGTTGTATTTGTGCCATAAAGTAGAGCATTCGCATAGTCCAGCCTAGATACCACACATTTTCATTCATAAGTATATTCATATTTTCAAGATACATGTGTTCAGAGTAAAAATAAATAAATTAATTTATTATAATTATACAATAACTCTTGCTTTGGAATCAGAGAGGGAGAATTCAACGTTAATCACTCACAAGACAAGTAAATGGAACTGGCCTTTGTTAAATTGATACTGAATATGTAAAAAATTGTTTGGTGTATAGCTGAGTGAGAAAAGTTATAGTCTATTGTAGGATTTTTCCCCAAATATTTCGATGTCATACATACAACGAAAGAAAAAAGCGAAACTATAAATATTAAAAGTGATATTGTTATTTTTTACAATACGTGGTTTTACATATATATGTAAATGATTGCTAGTATTCACATTTATGCTTGTTAGAACAGAAGAAAATAAATAATAGCATTATTAGATTTGCGGAATTAATTTAATGTAAAATTCAAGGTAATTGCATGATATATTGAACGTTCTGGAAAAGTTCCTTGAATTAATCTGTGACAGAGAGATGGGTCTTTCTGTATCCTCACAGTAGATTCTTCAATGATTGAATGGTTGGGTTAAATCAAATGATTGTCAATCTTAGCAGAAGAAAAAAATCATTTACTCAATACATATTTGTTTATCAATGGAATTTGCTAGACATACATGCTGACCACAAGGTTAAACATAAATTTAAAAAGTATTGCACAGGAAATCGTTAATAGGCGTACATAATAGCATGAGAAAAAACGTTTCATATCTACAGTTTCCGAGTGCGGGAAATCAACTGTGACGTTACACGAAAACATAAACAGGCAAAATTAGAAAACAAAAATACAGATAATATCTGCTACCAAACACGAAAAAAAAATATTTATAAATAAATCTTCTTCATAAATTAACTATGATGTATTGATTTTTAAAATATTTATTATGAAATTAAACTTTTCACAAAGGGTGTAGCTGATGTGTGCTTGATCTCGCTGCACTTAGAATTCAAACAATGCGTCACTGATGTTAGACTGCAAAATGGATGTGTGGATTTTTTAATTTCACAATATCTAAATGTTGACAAGATCTTTTTAACCTCTTAGATATTTTTTTTATAATAAATGTTTAAACAAAACGTATTTACAATAAAATTAAACAAGAACTGTTGATTTTAACAAGAAAAAACATTAGCGACTGTGACATAATCTATCTTTTGAGTCATGTGACAAGTGTCCTAGCTGTCTCCCCTTAAATACTTCTGTAATACGTATAAATCTAAATAGAAATATTAAATAACTTATTGGCTTTATTTGTTAGCACACAGAAAACAGGTTTATTCAAGAATATTGAAAGTGAGTAGATACTTTTATGCAGTAACTTTTCTTAAATTTTCCAATACTTGGTTAACTCTTTGGGGTTGATAGGATGTCGATTAATAACTCGATGCAAAGGACACATAATTTCATAATCATCTCTCGGAATGTCTTTCCCTAAGAGAAAATGCTCTCTGATATCCTTGGCGCTTATTTTTTCACTTTCCAGTTTACATCTCACACCTCTAACAAACGAAAGTTTTCTGTTAAACTGTCCAACAAAGTCATTTAGCATATTTTCTATTGTTTCTTGAATTTTCTGTGTTTTATAAGTTTCCAATGCATTTCCTGGCATAGAATGAAGCACTTGAAGTTGAATTGATTCTTCTGTAACTGACAAAACCACATTATATCTCTCAAATAAAAAGAAAGCGGTGTCTTTGTAGAGACAAGATGTACCATGTGTTGTAAGCACCTTCCAACCAGTTTCTTGCATACAAGCTACCACAAGACGGAAAAATAAGAAAAATGGCAGAAATGTAAATCGATAAATAAGAACCGATGATTTATTCTCTGAATCTTTAATTAGATTTGAAAGTTCATCCTCCATTTCCTTCCGGTTCATGCATGGTACATAGTGGGATTCTTGACCAAGAGCTATCAATCCAAGTCTTTGCATGAATTTTAGAAGTAAATTCCCATCACGTCCGTCAAACTCATCGTAGAAATCGAAGTCCTCTAAATCTTCCAACTCTCGTCTTGTGTATGAAACGTCACCTTTATGTTTCCAGATCTTGGCAAGTAGTCCACGTTTTAGATTCCCCGTAGTGTAGTACTCATCCCAGTCTTCCTGGATTACATCAATGCCTTTAAAATGAAGCTTGTCTGTGATGATGTATTTGAAAGCATCAATAAACCACTGAACATCAATAATGACATATTCTTTGAGTTGATCTCCATTAAAATAAAGCACTTTCCCTGCATCATGATAATATCTCAGCATATCTTCGCACTGTTTTAATTTTCCCTCAAGACTTTTGTCTGAAAGCTTTGTTGCTATTTTTTGGACCTCTAAAATCTTTTCTTGATGTTTCCTCTGATTAATCTCTATTTCAAAGAAGGCCCATTCCTTTGGTATGTTTTTTTTCCATAGTTGTTGCAAAGCTATATTAAAAACAATCCTTTTCAGATCCTGAAGTGGTTTGACAGGAAAGGATATGAAATAAACGTTATTTTCGGTGATGTACATGGATAAATTAGTCGATTTGGGGAAAATTTTCTGCAGGCTGTTCAAAAGAGCTTCTTTACTCTGTAATTATAGCCAAATATTTATTTGATGAATAATGTTGTTGGTTTTTATAAAATCAGGTTTCAGTTTCACTTTATCAGTGAAGTAGTACTGAATAACAATAACAGAGACATAATGAAAATATAGTGTCAATTACATATAAGCTAGAAATACATTTTAATATCTACATTATATATGTATTATATCGATATTATCTTACGATATTGAATTATACAATCATAGTAAGTTTTTTAAGCAACTTTTGAAATCATTAAAGGGTGGATCAGATAGTTTTCATTAAGAATTTGAGGTGCCAAATATTCCCTTGGAAATGCAATACCAGGGGTTTGGGACAATACTCCGGAATGCATCTGCTCTTCTAGATTTTGAAGGCAAAATGTAACCCCATGAAAATCATCTAAAGTCAAAATTAAAGGGGCTAAATGTTAATCATCCCAAACTTTTTTTTCAAAAGTATGAATTTTAAAATAATGAAACAGCTGATGAACTTATAAATAAAATGACCAGTCCCGTTTTTCAAGAAATGAATAAAAAGAATTATCTGGTAAGCTTGTACCTATGCTAGTCTTTAAAATAATTAACATTACTTTCATCTTGTAGACTCAGAATGTGACATGAAATTACATTTTACCAATGGGCAATTGTCATTTTGAAATCTTATTTCGAAGTTTGATGAAATTGCTGGTGGTGGTTCAAAATACTTTATTACACACATTCATGTGACAACTCAATTTCAAAGAACAAGATTTCCTGACGTTTCAAGGACGATATTATATTAAACAGAATGTTTTATACTAAGTAAATCTCCAAAATCCTACAAACCTGTATAAGATGTAAGAAAGATAATATTACTTCAAGGTGTTATCAGATTATTTTACCTGATACTGTCTGTTCCCTTCTTCCCAATGAGATACTACAATCAGAACGGTTGGCTTAGGATCTGTCTCATTGTCAGAGCCACAGTAGGTGTGGATAGATTTTATCCAGAAGACGAAGTATTCTAAAGGTAAATATTTGTACTCATAAACAAATATCGACATAAGAGGTTGTCCAAAAAATTAGTGGACAATGACGTTTTTGTCAAAATAAATAGTTCTATATGCATCTATTATGAATATCAAAATATTTCTTATGATAAACCAAGTCAGAATGGTTTAATTTTGATTTAGGAAAGTTAACGTAAAATGTTTGTAAAAATCGGGGTCTTTAAAGATCGCAGATTGTGCTCATGGACCTGTCTGACGTTAAACAGTTTCATAATAACGTCAATTTGAAACATTTGGATTTCGACTTTGGACTTAACCTATGTTCTTGGACACACACATTATTTTTTTTTTCAAGGCGAAACGCATGTGCACTTCCAAGTGCTAGCAATAATCTTTAAGTATAGATTATAATTTATTTAAGTTTTAAAATTCAAAAAATGCATCATCTAAAGCGTCATCTAAATTAACAGTTTGAAAACACAAACTGCACAGCCCAGCTCGACGCAGCGTTAGATTTTATAAGAACGTCATGAATAGAAATCTCCATTTCTAATAAATTACGAGTACATGTGTTTCTTCGAATTTGTACACACCGTTGAAAAACGAAACATACCGTTGAAAAAAGTAAACCAAGCTGAACTGATACACTAAATATATTTCAATAATTTTGAGTTGTTTTAACAAATATTTTGTCTCTTACATTGTTTCAATCGTATATACAAACTAATGTTTTGATAGGACTGTGGCCCATGCGGACGACCGACGTCGCTTTTTTGAGTTTTGAGTTTTGACACATATTTGTTTTGTATTTGTATTGTCTACATAGTAAGTGATAAGATTTCAAAAAATGGTCAAAGCCTCTATATTTGTGTTACATAATATTTTTATTAATTTTTGACTTGACTTATATAGAAATTAATCAATTTATTCCGAACCCCTTTTATCTGAGTTTATGCCATTTTAACCTTGGTCTCTGCATTATCAGTGACCTTTAAAGACCCTGATTTTTACAAAAAATATTACGTTCCATCAATAAGAATTAAATCATTCTGATTTGTTTTTTTCATAAGAAATATTTTCACAAAATCGTCATTGTCCACAAACTTTTTGGACAACTCTCGTATTTTATGCTACTTAACTAATGGATGAGAATAAACATCATCATTTTTCTCATTACAATAATTATAAACTTTCATTAGTGTTACCTGTATATTGGACATAAACATGTCAGTTAATTTAAAGTACATACTGAGTCTCGTATTTGTAATTTTAAACAATTTTGTTGATCAGCTTGTTTTCATTTGTTTTCATTTCGCTTTAATTTTCAAACAATCATTGCTTGATTGATATGCTACTAGTATTTTTAAACATTTACGTGAATATAACACACTTCATAATAAAACTATAGTATCAATAGAAAATAGACATTTTTTTAACATTTATACAGTCAAGTACCTGCATATGTCCAACCAGAGAAGACACTCCCATCTTGATCGCACACCTCCTTATCCACCTTCTGGTGAAGACGTTTAGAGGCGTCCACCACCACAACAAAGAAAGCTCTCCTGGTCAGGTAGATCTGGTGACAGGCGTAGTACGCACATTGTCCTCCGAAGTCAAAGAATGTCAAGGTCTTTGAGTCTATATTTGTAGCAGAACTTTCTTCTTTTTTATCGCCTGTATACATATTTCTTGCTAGAAAAAATATTATGGAAAATTACCCTCAGGTTAATTTGATTTTATTTAATTCGAATTTTTTTTTTCATTGCAATATTGTATGTTTAGGGGTGAAAAGAATTGCAGACAAGCGATCGTACCATAACTACTCACAGTGGTCTTGTATGATTTTTCAACAATATTTCGAAAACATATGGAAGCTGTTTATTATTAGAGACTGGAGAATAAAATGGGCGCATTTTATTTTTTGTGTTTTCCTTCCTTTTAAATCTAAAGGTTTATGATCAAATAAAATAACCAGAATGATGTACTTTTCAACTATACCTTTTAATGATCTTGTTTCATCACATAAATAAAATATTTCCTCATGCACCTCCAATCCCTCAGTAGATTTTATTTCCTTAATCTCTCCTTCACTACACCTTAGCAGACGTTTAAGTAGCGTGGTTTTCCCCGCCCCAGCACATCCTACAATCATCCCTTGGGCGTGGTGGACTGTCTGTGTTCCTCTCTTAGCGTACTCCACATACCGCTCTCTGGCCTTCTGGTCCCATCTCAGTACTTCTCTAGGAACTCCCACTGTATCATAAAACAATCAATGATATCAAATAATAAAGAAATAAATCAGAACAAGAAAGTCATTTTTCCCATTTAGTTTAATTAAAGGACACGACAAAGTGTGGCATTACAGAGAAAAAACTTTGAACTCTTCAAAGTAAAATAAATCAATGCATTGTTGTCTGATTGCTTCCGTTCAGCATGGATGTAGTACCCAGGCCATACTGTTGGGTGGAATAGTAGTAATAGGGTTGGATGGGGTATTCCTTCAATAAATTTGCCGAAATAAAAAAAAAAAGTATGGAAAAGGTAGCAAAAATGATTGTTTATTTCCCCTAAAAAGGCTAATGAACTCTGAAGTCTAATGCTAGAATTTTTTTGGAAGTTGAGAGAATCCCAAAATAAAATTCCTTTCTTAAACTGTGGGGTGTAATTTTTAAAAGATGTAGTAATGCGATATTTAATATAAATATATATCTATACTTATAAATTAATAAATTTTGCAAATAAACTCCGAAACGGGTGCACAAGAGTTCTTACTGGACATTTTCGGTTGGGTGAACTTCTACTGCACTATCGATAATGGACAAAGAGTATGGAAACCATAAATAGCAATTATGAAATGAAAAAATAAGAAGAACTCGTCGGATTTAAATGACGTATATTTTGAACATTTAGTTAACAGCACCTTACTATTTAAAGTATTTCTGAATTGGATTAGTAACTAGGCTTTTCCTTCATCAGTGTTCTACAATATTTTAATTCAGATCATTGTGCCTTGAGTAGTATTATAAACTCTGATTAAATAGCAAACGTATATACTATGCTTTTCAATTTATTAACTGAATTTGTCACACAATATAATCATTTTTTTTATCAGTCCTCTCCGGACCTTACACCTGGCGCCTTCATCAGCTTTGGTGCCTTTTTTGTTATAAAAGTGTTATATGCCGCATGATTTTCACTTACAAAGTCAAGAAGACGCCTTTAAACAGTCATTCGACAACAAATGACCAATTCAAGATATAAAACATCAATAGAATAATTGTATCAAAAACAAAATAAACATCATAATTTTCTAAAAGACATATCAGTGAACTTGAAAAAAATAGTGTCAAAAAATCAGGCATCGTTAAATTTTTAAAACAATTTTAATATGACATTGATTTTATGGTAAGGTTACGAAGGTTAATGCTTGATCAAGTCTTATTATTTTTTAAATAACGCTGAATTTAACCAAGTTTGTGTCTAATGTTCAGTATGGCAAGCTAAAATACGATTTATGAAGATTTGCATGAATCTGAAATTAAATTAAAATTTTGGTAAAAATATAGGTACGGAAGTTAACGTAATGGGAGTTAATTCCCCAGCAATAAAAGTTAAAGTTTTGGCGATAGTTAAAAATCAAAGCTTGTTTTAGGATATGAAACAAAAGTATGAAGCATTTCGTTCTTAATAATATAAATAAAATAATAAATAAAATAATAAAAAAGTGTTTACCTTTAATGCAAAAAACTTTCCTGGAATACAGTTACGGAAGTTTACTTAAATTTTTAAGAGAGCCAACAGTTTTTCTGTAATTCATTTTGTTATCTCAAAAATTCATTTTATATAGGATGAAAAACTTTTTTTAACATTTATGGCTTTAATTTGGGACTCTTTTACGGCTGAGAATTCTGTCTTGTTATTGTAAATAAATGTAGCGACATGAAGATTTGCAGTTGAATTCGTTTTTTAACATTAAATTATTTTCTTTTCGAAACTTTAACTACATTTATATAGTTAAATATTTACAAAACCATGTGTGTTTGTTGAGATTTAAGGTTTAAATCGATCATTAAATTTATAGTCAAGATGTTAGTAGGTTATGTTTGTAAGCGACATAGAAAAATCTTAATTGGTCATGTTTTGTAGAATAACTGTGATACCATAGTTTCTAGGCATCGATTTATTGTAGAAAGATCTATCACAAAGTTAAAAGTATACAAAACTTTGAACAATGTTTGGCGTCATCCCAGATCTTTTCTTGCAAGTGTTATAGAAATAATTGCGGGATAAGTTTGTAGAAAAGAAGTACATGAATAAAATACATTGAATTTTGAATATTCCTTTCATGTATATTTCAATTACAATGTATCATTAAAAAGTTAACAAATAAATTATACAATGTTTTTATGTGAATAATGAGACCCATACTCAAGGTCCTGTAGTTGCTATTTTGTAAATGTTTAACCAATCGAGGACATTGATTGGAAAAGCCTAGTTACTAATCCAATTCAGAAATACTTTAAATAGTAAGGTGCTGTAAACTAAATGTTCAAAATCAACGTGATTTAAAACTAACGAGTTTGTATTATTTTTTTTATTTCATAATTGCTATTTATGGTTTCCATACTCTTTCTCCATTATCGATAGTGCAGTAGAAGTTCACCCAACCGAAAATGTCCACTTACACCTCTAATACTACACTACATGCAAGATGATGTCCGTAAACTATATTTAGATTTCACTCGGATGGTAAGTATCGTACATAAAATTAAAAGTCTACTTCAATTTTCTGACAACATCCATGAAATAGCATCAACGTGAGTATTGTGGCGTTTCCGGCTGGCGGATCTAAGCTACTGACAAATTTTAATGAAACTGACAACAAACAATCTATTATTTATTTAATAAAATGTCATCACTAAATTATTCAATCAAAACTTGATTTAATTGATATAAAAGATGTAAGTTGTGGTAACCAATTAAAAAGAGAAAAGTGTAAATTATTTTCGTCAATCACCGATCTCAATATTGACGGAAGCATCTAGAACATCACGTTCCTTTTGCTACATTGTTTTAATCAAGAAATAATCATAAATATTGTAATTAACGGGTTATTTGATTAAATAGTTTTACAACAAATGATGTTATATAAATTACAATACAAATATTAAAAGAATAGTTTTGTAAAAACTCGCAAAATATGCTTGGAATTTATCAGAAACATATTGTTGCCGAGAAAATCACTAATATTTATTGATACAAGGATTATATAAGTAGACAAATGGTATGGTCAACAAACGTAGAATAGGAAGAGTATCCGATTTGAATACATGGCTATCAGACAGTGAGGTATCGAAAGTTGATGACGAGTAAATGGCAAAGGGAAGTATTTCAAATACAGGAAATGCAAATATCGAAAGACTAAAATAGATATGTAGTGTATATATGTGTTTGTTGAGAGTTTATCGGTATAAACTGCATTTTCCGTTCTGAGAGCATCGTGGTAACGAACCTGACGTACTATTTGTAATCCACTTAACTGCATTCAATAAGAGAGAAAACTTACGAATAAGGTATTGTTCAAATACAATAAATTACAGCTATAAAGTTTTGTGCTTTACTAAAGACATTTCAGTTTTTTTTTTCTCTCTTCCTCTAAAAAAGTCTTTCTCCAATGCCAATTTCTTTCAGAACCAAATTTTTGGTATTCAAACTACATTTCCTTTATATGAATTTCCTGTAGTATTAGGGGGGGGGGGGGG
>PRKT01000680.1:65358-107716 GCA_003671525.1 Saccostrea glomerata
AATAAAACCAGAAAAATACTTTTAATTTTTGATAATTGACTTATTTCATTACATTGCTACTTCATAAGGAAAATTGCATTTGTTTTATTTAAAGATGACAATAATAATTGTTTTAAAAAACCTAAAAAGAAATGCAGAGAGCCTTAATTAAGGTTCAAACATTCCTTTACCGAAATATTATATATAAAGGACATTTCATGCTTTATATTTATTGCATAAACTCTCAGTTCGGTCGTACGTTTGTATCCGACACAGGTTTAAGTTAAAATTAACATTTCCTTCAATAGATAGCAGTCATGACATTTTTCTTCTCAAAGAGAGAAGGAGGTGGGGGGGTGTAGTAAATTACTTTTTTTACAATTATTATTGTACATACCAGATAGTCTTGTCTTCCATAGAATGTAATCTCCCAAATAATGTAATTTGTTACCTGTAATAGAAAAGAGAAAAGTGCTTTCTAGAATAGATAATTTTAATATCCCCATTGCAATCTTGCATCTTGATTTAATTTGTTAGAAGTTTGAGCTTGTAGATGGGAGAGTTCTAGCTATATTTTCTTTTCCTACATACATATACGTATTTAAGGGGGCTTAACGTTCATTGTAAATAAATAAGAATAAAAAACTGCATGGAATGCACGAGACCTAGTACCACGGGCTATATCGCTGAAATGAAAGGTCTTATCACAAGGATTACACATGTGAAGCATAAGAGCACAACCCTTTAGCGTTCAAAAGTTATGGCCAAGGTTAAAGTTTTTCTAATAAGTATGGAAATATCCGATCTCAAGGTCAAATTGTGAAGGTTTGGAATGCAATGAAAGGTCTTGCTTCAAAGAAGACTGAAAATACCATAGTGAAATATGAACGGCCTATTCCCATCTGTCACCGAGTTATGGCCAGGTTTAAGTTTGTCTTCCATAAGTAAAGAAATCTTTAAGATCAATGTCAGAAGGTCAAAGTTATTGGGATCCTATGAAAGAAGTTGCCACAAATAATACATATGTGAAGAATGGAACCCTATGTTGCAACAACTTTTGAAATAATGACCACTGTTGAAATAATTATATTAATAGTGGTTGAGAGTGTATTTCAATAACAAAGTTCGAGGATATTTGTATTCAATGAAAGGTATTGTCACAAGGGTAACATAAGTGAAAACAAAAGCCCTAGCACTTACTGTTCGAAAGTTATTGCAAAGGTTAATCTTTTTTCCAAAAGTCCGGAAAACTCTACTGTCAAAGTCAACAGGTTAAGGTTGTTGATATCCAATAAAAGGTCTTGCCACAAGGAATACATATATAACAGTTCAAAAGTTATTGCAAAAAATTAAAGTTTTTCATAAGTACGGAAATCTCCAAGGTCTAAATGTTAAGGTAAGTGGTATAAATAAAACGGCCATGAAGTATGGAAGCCTCAGCTATAACCGTTCAAAAGTTATTGCCAAAATTATTTTTTTAATAAGTCCGAAATTCTCTAAGGTCAAGGTCAAAGTTCAAGGTTTTTGGAATCCAAGAAAAGGTCTTCGCACAAAAAATACATATGTTTGAGAAGGAAGCCCTAACCATAACCGTTCTTGCTATTGTTAAAAATTGTCATAAGTAGAGAAGTCTACAAGGCCAATCTCAATAGGTCAAGGTTATTGGTATCTAATATACCAAAAAAGAATACGAATGCGAAGTATGGAAGCCCTGCCCTTAACCATTCAAAAGTTATGGCCAAGGTTAAAAATTTTCAAATGTAGGTCAAACTCTAAGGTCAAAAGGTCCAAGATCTTGATATCAAATGAAAGATCTTGTCACATGGATAAAATAAATATAATAAATAATTTATTGATATTGTTTCTGTAAATATTGTTATATATTTAATTTTTGCAAAGCTTGGCACAACTTTAATGACATTTTATTCTTAGTAAACACAAGCAGTACGGTAAAAATTAACAAAATGAAATGTATATATTTACAAGAAGGAATCACATAATCAGTTTTGAAAACATATGCATTTAATATGAATTATTGTTATCTATAATAAAATTTGACAGATCTTGTTGAAATATCGCCCGGATATGATAGTCTAACACACATACAGAACGTACAAATTTAAGACCTTGAACTTTGACCTTTTGTTTTGACCTCAAAATCAATAGGGGTCTTTATTTGGCCATTGGGAGTTGTTATATAAAATTTCATTGCAAAAGCTCAAAGGGTTATGGAGATATTGCGTGGAAACGAAAGAGTTATAACAGTCAGAATTTGCGAATTTATGACCTTGACCTTTGACATTTTGACTCAAAAGTCAAAGGGCTTCTTTGATACTCCATAGGGAGCTGTTATGCAAAATTTCATTGCAAAAGCTCAAAGGGTTCTCGAGATATCGTGTGGAAAGGAAAGCGTTACAGACAGCCAGAAAGACGGAAGGACGGACAAACCCAAATTAATATCCCCCACTTTTCAAGCGGGGGACAAAAATAGTGTATATGGATGGAGAATCATGAAAATATAAATTGAAAGAAGCTGTATTTAAAAAAAATGAACAAAAAGGGGTCGGTTTCCGAAACATTCTCTGCTTCTTTCCTCTTTTTTTAAGAAGAGAAAGTAATTGTTGATTCCAACATATAGGTTAAAAGCACAAATTTTCGTTTGCATAAAATTTCGTTGTTTTGCCATCAGAAATAATTTCGTGTACATTTAATTTCGCTGTTTTAAAACTAACCCTGTTCAATTTATAGTCGTTTAAAATTTCGTTGTGATTTAATTTCGTTGAATTTTGTTTACAACGAAATAATCGAAATTTAATCTCCCAAGAATAGTTGTGCTTTTATTGCATATAGTGGCAAAGAAGAATAGCTCGGATTGTTAAGCAGTTGTATCATCACCTACAAAGTGTCAAAGTTTTTTACCAGTTTAAAATGTCGGAAAGTTTTGCTGTTTTTCATCGATGAACAAGATGTCGAGTATCTTCTGAACTTCAAGATGGTTGCACAAATGTTTTTGCATTCAAGAAATCTAGGTTGTATGAATGTCAAGAAAAACACCATTCGCATATCGGTGGTTACTAAATGTCAAGAACACTATCATATTTCCACTCTTAGTCAAGTTGTATTTTACATTGAGAAATAGACAAAAGCAATTTTAGCAGAGGTTGGAGGAAACCTCGAATTAAACTGGAAAACTTAAGCTAAATACTGAATTCAAATCAGTGTAGCAACATGATTGCAACGTGACAATACTCCAAGAAGTCAACATTTCATTGATCTTTATGATACACACATGTAAGTTTCGTCCAACGCTCAGTTGACCCCATTTACTCCTATCTGGTTATTGGGGACAGCCGCCATTTTAGTCTCGCTTCAAATTATGCATTAACAATATCATGCTTTATATAGTAATGCCTATAAATAACACAAATATCTACAATACCTGTGTCTCCTTCCACGGACATGGTATCTGTATCAGGATATGTAAAACTTTGTTCTCTCTCTTCATTTTCACTAAGGACATCGATATGATTGTCTTCATATATTTTTGCCCTTTGCTCAGATCTATCAAATGTTTGTTGCAGATCTCTTGTATCTAAGATTATATATTAATTATTATACATGTATCTTTGCATGTGATATTTAAGAAGCATTCTCTGTCATTTTTTTTTTAATTTCAAGAGAACTAGGAATGTTGACCGTGTGCACTCTGCAATGAAATCATATGTTTAACCATCAATTTCTATTATTACATATTAAAATTAACCATTAGATTTCTCTATAGAATCATTACCATCAGTTGTTTCTGAGTGTGACAACAACGGAAGTTTACAATCTGGTCCTGTGGGTATATTTTCCACTTTATGTTGTTTGTTGATCTCACCATATCCTGAATTGGCAACTAATTTGTAAAGAGAATAAAATATTCATTTATTTTGACATTAGTTTTAGGAAGATTTTCAATTCAAGTCTTTAAAAAAAGCAATAAATTTCATCTTATAGACTGTTCCTCATAAGCGCTCCAAACTTATTGTTATGACACACTGTGAAACTTTAACGAGGCTAGGGGGTGGCAGCCATTTTTAGACTATTTCAATCTCCTTTAAAAGGAGAGCTCCATATAAAGATATACAAAATGATCAAATTTTGAAACTAAAATATATGAATTTTTTCTTTGTCAAATGATAGTTGACAGCTAAAGATACAGTATGTAAAAAAATAAGTTAAATCTGGTGGTTAATTTGGGATTAATTTGTTGACCCTCCAGCCTCCTTAAGTGAAAGAAAGCATAAACAACAATTGAATGTTTTCCCTTCCTTCAAAGTGTTTTTGTATATATTGAATCTAATCGAACCGAGTCCAAATTTTACAATACGTATCGAACTGTGAAGAAGGCGTAGCGTTTAACTTCCTACTTGTTATATATGATTGAGGATTTGTGTGTTGTGTTGTACATCCTCAAAGAGACGACTTTTGCATAAAATTTTGGCAAGAAGTCCTTAAGGGCAGGTATTTCTCTGTGCAAAATTGATATATTCTTATACATTGCTGTGTAGGAAAGAGTGTGCTGTGATGCAGTAAGCTGCAACAGATTTTAATTGCATACATTCCTTAGAATTTAACTACATTAAAATTTGTTTTATTCTTTCTTTACCTGCAGTTCTTGTATAGGTTAATATGTTACGAATTGCTTATATTGTTTGAGTTTAAAAAAGATAGAATAAAATGAATGTACTTTAATTTGTAAAGAGTTATTGTTCTTCAATCAGATCTACATACAAGTTATTTGGATACGGTTGTTATTATATCCATATGCATGGACAAGCCTCATAAAGTAATTAAGATTGAGAATATAAATGAAACTTCAGACTTTACCATTTCGTAGACTGAGCATTGAAGACAAAAATATAAGATGTTATATTTTGAGATATTTTACTTTCATGTAAATTAGTTGAATCTGATTGGTCGAGAGACATTTGTTAAAAAAAAAAAACTATTACCCGCTGAATAATGAAGCCACACCCTACAACGTAACAGTCAACAGTACATGAGGAGGGTAATATTTAAAAAAAAAAAGCGACTGCGCAGAATTTATGCACGCACATTTTACTGTTCTATGTATTTGTATAAAACTTTCTGTATAACATAATATATAATGCATGTCGGATGACAATGGTTTTCTTGGGTTGAAAATTTTCAATGTTACACTCAACTACATGCAATAAATACCTTGAAGAAAGATTTTACTTTGTAATTTTTTTACTTTGTAATGTTCCCTTCCTGCTCAAAAAACATTAACATTATAGACATGGTACAGGACTATCTAAATTTTTGGAACTTTTGTCTAATCCCATTTACCGGTCACGGTAGCCTAGTGGTAGAGCGTTGGCTTCGTGATCGGGAGGCCCGGGTTCGATTATGGATTGGGGGGCCGCGTCATACCTAAGACGTAAACATAGGTAGTGACTCTTCCTTCGCCAAGCGCTCGGCACTAGAAGTGAAAGTCACGGGTCTTTCGGATATGACCTTAAAAACGTAGGTCCCGTGTCACGGTAGGCGTTGGCACGATAAAGAACCCTCACTGCTCAATGGCCCTGAGTGCCGAGTATAGGTCTAAATTTGAAGCCCTTCACCGGCATCGGTGACGTCTCCATATGAGTGAAAAATTCTCAAGAGGGACGTTAAACAATATACAATCAATCAATCAATCTAATCCCATTGACATGTTGTCAATAAAATTTGTTCAAAACAAAACAACAGTTTAGAGAATTCAGTATACGGGAATTTAGGAAAAGGAAATAGTATTTTCAGGCACACTGACATTTTGTTTTCCTTTACTATTTAATAAATGTACAATTTTTCTACATCTCATTAAAAAAAAAAAAAAAAGATTTTAAGATTTCGACTTTTACAATCCACTATTTTTAACCCCTTCATCCTATATTGAATTTGTAAGGACTTAGCAAATGTAAACAATATGAGTTTGTATTATCTAATCAGTCAATATTAATCTAGTTTTCTGGCATGGTAAATGATATTCTCCTCTTACAGCTAAATCAAATTTTTGACGTAAAAAACAGCAATAAATGCAAAAATTAAGTTTCCTTTGTATTTTCTCTTAAATTGAAAGTTTTTACCTTTAGCTTGGTTAGAAGGATGTGAGATAATGTTCGACATTTTATGTACTTGTTAAAGTTTGGATTAGAATTTATATTTGGTACACAATGTATGTGTATATCTGATCGTTTTACAGGTAACAAATGTCTTTACTCATTTATTTATTTACAAGCTTAACATTACATAAAAGTCAAACATACGTGGGATAGGTCTTTGTTTTTTGTTCTCCTTATTCCGTTTCCAGAGGACACAAGCCAATACCAAAATGATGATAAACACAACAGCAACCACGCTGCCAACAATAGCCCCTGTGGAGTCGGGTGACTCTTGTGGAAGGGTGCCTTCAGATACGTTGATAGTCGTTGTATTGTAAATACTTTGAATTGTCGATAACCCTAGATTAGATGCTTCTGTAGTGTCCCTGGTACTTATGCTCTCTGTGCTATATGAATGAAAATATAAACAAGACTAGATACGATCTCGTTGCGAGCAACGAGAGGTCTTCCGTCCGTTTTAGGAAAAGAAACCCACGTAAAATCGAGCTGAATAGAGATTCAAATTTTGGTCACAAGGAGGATTGAAACCATGTCGCCAACATGTATGCGCTTTTTTTTTTACTTTTATATCCCCAACGCACTAACCATTAAGCTATAGGGAGTACTGCTCTAAATATACTTGTGTATACCACGGTACTTTTGCAACAGTTCACCTGTCCAAGAATTATAAAAAACATTCATAATTTCGCGCCAAATGCCACGAGTAAATATTCGCGCCTTTTCTTTGGACTGATCTATTAGATAGGTATGATAGCATCAATTAAATTTTTAAAATAAAACATTCTTAGCGCCTTTATTTTATTTTGACGTTAAGAAAGTATATGTAACACATTATACACATTACATATCGTATCTAGCCCAGTTACACTAAAGCAGTGAAACGGAAATTAAGTTTTAAGATTGACACTCAATTGCAACGTACTACTGTTACGTGTCGGATCTGAGCGGTCAGTAGGTCCGTGCTCGGATTACCGAGTTTTACTGGGGATATGATTGAATGCAATATATACAAATAATAATATGACACCTGCCTGGTGTCTTTAAATCAAATGACCTAAGTGCTTTGTATAATTATATATCTTCAGTTAATACCGGCACCTGCCTGGTGCCATATGATAATTGCCTTACTATACTCGTACAACTGACTATATAAGTCAACATCTATCTGCATGGTACCTCTTGATTTAGCCATTAACATCTGCCTGGTGTATAACTGCTTACCAAGTTGCCTATATAACTCTAGCCAAGTGGCTACAATATACTTACACAGTATGATTTAACTTTGTAAGAGCTTTTCTGTCCTAATGACAAACCTTTAGCTTATGTCACACAGCTACATTTTAACTAGTCACTGATTACGGCAACTTTGCACAATCCTATTTGATTGATAAACCAATTGGTTTCTTTACTAAAGTGAAGGCACAAGCCAGTTGGCTGTACTGCCCCCTTGTACATCAACTTAATCAATGATCATAAGTTATCAGATATCATATTGATAAAATAAAACAGATTGCCTTTCTTTTGGCAACACTATTATTATTTTCTAACAGAACATCATTTATCAATAATACTTGTATAATTCTTTAGTCAATTGACCAATTAATTACAATATTTACATTGATTATCTATTATAATATAAACAAGTAACGGGAGGTAACTCCTCCAACTATTTCACTACTACGTGAGAGTCGAAGTAGTTTTTCACATTTCATGTTCCCTTATGTCAGAATGGTTTAATCAAACGCTCAGCTGCCTCCATAAACCCCTACTCGCGAAATGGCGGAGTTGACAGAGACAGCCGCCATTTTGGACCCGCTTCAGATTTTTGAATGCAAATATCTAGACTTTAGATTTATCAACATTCAAACAAATTAAATAGTAAGCATTATAAGGAGGGCTTCTATTACCATACCAAATAAAAATGAAAAATACTGAAAAACAAAAATGTTAGAAAATACGATTTTTTAAATTTGCATCTCGTAACGACCGGAAGTACTGACGACGCACGAAAAGGCGATTCTGCAATCCACAAAGTCATGATCTATCATCTCCAATAAGTCTCCAGTTCATATCCTTAGCCATTTTCGATAAAAGTGCGCGACAAAATCGCATTTTAAAATCAGGAAATTGTCCATAACTTGGCACCAGAAGCAAATTTTCCAAATTACTCTTCAGATGTAACAACTTCATATAATGACGAATATTTTGTGAAAATTTCATGAAAAACCACTAATTAACAGTTCTCGAGAAATCGCCTGCACAAAATTTTGTCAAAAAAAGAATAATAATAATAATAATAAGAACCAATAGAATCACTATAAGGTCTTCCGTGAAGACGGAAGACCTTAAAAACATTGATATAACCATCAATTGTCGCTCGGGAAATATATAAAGTAAACAATTGAAATGAGTCTTGATCATCAAACCGCTTCGATATGGGTGAAAAGGCATGCGTTTAATTGATAGAGACGGTAGTCGCAAATATTTTGAAAAGTTATAGTCGGATAAATATCAAACGAAAACGATACCATTTTAAACTTGATCAATTCCTCAAGTAAATGTTGGCAGCATAAAAAATAAATTGAAGTTAGACACGTGGATCAGCTATATTCAAAATGTATTTAATTTTCAGTTTTAGAATATAAAACAACAAACCGTGCTGAGTGCGTTTTTATGCGAGAAGTAAAATTTGATGTTCTAAAAAAAGGGAACAGTTGTTTTTTCGATTGTAAATGATAAGCAACTTTATATATTAAATATCACACGCATATATATTTTTAAAGATTCACTTCATGGAAGTAAATATATTATGTATCTCTTAATTTATAGCGAGCGCAGCGAGGCGGCGCGAAGCGCCGCTCGCGTAGCGAGCTCAATAGTCTAAAGTGTACGAACGGAGGAAATTCGGGTTGAAATCTGCACATTGTTCCAAGAAATTTTTATCTCACCGCGTGAAAAAATTCGAAACTCCCAATAATCCTTTGCGGTGCATAGCAACATGGTGGCTATAACATAGCAACAACTTACTAGAAAAAAAATACAAATAACGATTTAATGCAATCTCCATGCCACAAAACTTTCGTTTGCGTTCTAAGTCAACAGGACTTTTTATTTGACGTCATACTTTCGTCACATAATCGGCTCGGGTATTTCCGATTTTGTCGGAAACTTCCGAAAAGTTCGGAATCTCGATCCCGATATCTCACCGCGTGAAAAAATTCGAAACTCCCAATAATCCTTTTCTTTTTATCTTTTTTTTATGAATTGAGGATAGGCAGTGCAAGTAAAAGCTGTGTAAAGGTTTTTCTATGGTAAATAACTGCGCTCGCCCCAACGGTCGCACCGTAGAACATATTAAAGGTAAAGAACATTCTGATAAACAATCTTGCCAATGTGTAGAAAACCTTTAATTCTGAAGAACTACTACGACCCTAATCCCCATATACCAACATTTTAACTGATATATATAGAGCAGCCCGGTCCTCTGGGCTGCAACAACTTAAACAAGTTTCCTTACAAAAAAATTAAAGTACCTTACCAGGCATTTGGCCAAAATGCCCTGGGGACATATTTCTTATATAACCCTTATGGGTAATCTTCTAAATGACATATAACACAATGTTTGGAGCGCAGCACAGTTAAGGTTCCAAAAAGGAGGCGAAGCCTGACTTGTACGGGAAAAATTGACTATGACATCATACACATACACGTCATACAACATTTCTTTAAACTACCACAAAATGAGTTGAGTTGCTAATTTAACCAGTAAAAAATCATCAAACTGCATAAAAACTTAATACAGCGTGCTGTTTTGTCGTTAGATAGATCCCACATAACAAGTTATAATCAGATCTCTGATCGCAATACACTTGTCAATATGACGCCATTTCTTACAACGTGACGTAGTTTGTATGCAGTGAGAGACAGATCAAGCAATATTTTCTCAACAAAATATGTATTCTCTGATTAAATAAAATATTATTTACAGTTATTCTATGGGCCAATAACTTGAATTAAATGTCTTCTTCACTATTTTGTTAATATATTTTCTGTACATTACGTATTTAATTTACACTGCCGTATATTTGTATGCAAGAACATCGGAGGGTAACGTAAGGGGTCTTAATAAATCGATCTAGTGCAAGGACATACACTCTGTGGATCAAAGTAAGCTTTTACATTTCAACTCTTGAACTATTAAGGTATCTGAAAAGTGCTGCGATCTTAATGAAATCTTGAAAACAATTAAATTATATCAATATTTCATGCCGCTGACCAGCAAAAAATATAGCATTCAATCATACAAATATAATTTTAACAATGAAACTGCAGAATTTAGACAGGATCGCATCACTTTTTAGAAACTGCAATTCGTGTTGAAAATATTTATATACTTAACTTGGAAATTCAACTTGGTTATGCCCTTGCACTTAGTCTAACGATATTTATATGTAACATCAATACTGCAAGTCAATGTACTAAAATCGCGTGACTGCCGTGACTAGTCTTAATATAAAATATAATCGTCCTCGATATGTAGTAATTAATCATTATTACAATTATCCGATATAAATAATGTACTAAAAATAATCGTCATCCCGATTACGAATACATTTTTAAATTCAAAATTTAGTCGATATTTCCATTGCGCACCTTAACTGTATTGCGTGCATTTATATTTAAAAACATTTTGAAAACAATGCAGAAATCAGAGGAGAATGACAAATATCAATAATGTTTTGATGTAATACTAAGAAATACAAAACATATAATTGAAAAACGTGTGGACTGACCTTGGCCCTAACATTATTTATCTGTCTTTCTTTATGTCAATCTGTTTGTTTTTCTCTTAATCCACAAAAAATTTAACATTGCCCATAACTTGACCTTTTGACCTGTACCTTAATGTTTTATCAAATAAAAGTATTACCACAACTTATACCCTGACCCTTACTTTTGAATAATTGGGAGTCAGGCCATTTAAATATTTAATGAATGTGTCAACACCTAACAATTTGTTTAGATATTCCTTACCTTTTGACCCTAACCTTAAGTTTGACACACTTATGAAAAGCATTAACTAACTTCAAAACGTATTAACAGTTTTCATTATGGTTTTGATATTTCACAGTAGGTATCATTGTGACAAGTGCTTCCTCTGGATACCAATAGTTTTGATATCTTGTTCTTGCTCTTTAGAAAAAAAAAATTGCACTTGCGAAAATCCAACCTTCCCCACTAGCTGCCACACAGGGCATCAGTGGTTCACAAATACATCTTGTAAAATCAGAGCCAGTTGTTATTAATGATGTGAATTCAAAAAAGTTTGGACCATAACATCATATTCATTTTTACTGCCAGGACTTTCCGATGATCTTTTTTGTTTTTATATGCAGTGTAAAATTGTAATGATTTGGAGATAAGTCAAGATCTAAAAGCCAAGTTTCTAAGACTTGTTTACAAATTATTTGAAAACAAAATCAATTTGTAATTTATCACTTTCTTGTAGTTATGATAATACGATGCATATTTACTTGGTGTATTTCATGTTTTGTTAGAGAATGAGCATTAGCTTCACAATGAAATAAGAAATTAAAAAAACTTTTACACGATATTTGGCCGATATTAACAGCTTATCACTATTTTTACCTTCTTTTTAGGCCTTTACTTACGTATTTGGACACGAAGGTTCAGCAAGATAACATTGGTCTTGTGTATTGATGTTCTGGCAAGCGGGATCTTAAAGCAAAGGAAAAGCAATAAAAACAAAAACAATAGCAATAAACATACAACATTGACAATTGATTAAATTTAATGAGATATTTCTAGTGAACTAGGGTCTCACATAAGTATATCTTGTTGCTTCTATATGCTATGTCTGGACAGCCTGATGTAAACCCAAGACAGCCAGTGCGATACAGTTGTCCTTCTGTTGTCCTTAAACAATTGCCTGTGCCGATATCGATCATTTATAATTATTGAAATAAAATCATCATGTGGAGGGAAAGGAAGGAAAGGATGAAGTAACAATTTTAAAAGATTTATACTTCATATAATTGTTTGATTGATTCAGGTCTCTCTCTCTCTATCCCTCTCTTTCTCTCTCATTTAACATGTTTAAATATTAAGGAGTCTTACTAGACTTAATTTGGAATGATATTCATTAATATCAAAATCTAAATAAAATTTAAGTAAAAAATGAACATTTTTTAAGCCCACTTACCCCTTTCTATTATCCCCATGATCCCGCTGTAACACAGTTCTATGAGTCCTGTTTTGTCAATGTTAGGGACACAGATGTACTGATTATTTCCATAGATGTCCTGACCACAATCCAGCCTGGTGGAGGATTCTCCGATCTCTGTTATGTTATGGGGACATGATTCCACAATGTTTTCCATCACTGTCAATTACTATATACACATTGTTTGGTTTTTTACTAAAACGCCTCATCAGAAGATTTCTTTTGTTTGGGAAAAATCCATAAATGTTGCATAAAAAACTAAACTAATACAAAACGAAAGTATTTAAACACAACCTCGGTGAAAAAATGTAAAAGATTGAAAGCCATTTTATCATTATGAATAATGCA
The DNA here is from genome assembly GCA_003671525.1 of Saccostrea glomerata. Classification (NCBI taxonomy): domain Eukaryota; kingdom Metazoa; phylum Mollusca; class Bivalvia; order Ostreida; family Ostreidae; genus Saccostrea; species Saccostrea glomerata. Next base: position 78,100 of record PRKT01000680.1, read on the forward strand.
AAATATATATATTTACCTCAGAAAAAATCAAATTATATATTCGTCTGTTGTCGCAAATAAAACAAGATGTGTACTTTCCCTGTTTCTAACATTGCGTTTCCACACCCCATATTAACGAGTTTAAAAACTTAGCAGGCATGGCTACCCATGCAAACTAGTATATAGCACAGTCAGTGTCAGATAATTGACACACCTAAAAATAACAGATTTTAAAAAGGTAAAAAAAAAAATACAGGAGAAATTTGAGATGCGCTTTTTATACATGGATAACGCAGTTGTTTTTTACAGGTAAAAATAACTACAGGTATACTTTTATGCAAATACCTCACTGTATTCCTTTTAAACACGTCTTATACTGGAGCTTATCCATCTAGAACTGATATATTACATATTTTCAAATTATCAGTTTCCAATCAAACCAATGGTATTTTTTTTTATTTTGACCAGGTCAGCAGTCTTCGTTAAACCATGATTTATTAGACTAAGTGTACTATCTTGTGTTATAATTATATACAATCCAAAGGCTGATTTTTCTACATTGAAAAATAATATTCCTAACATTTCTTGCTGTTGTTTTAGAAATGGTTTTATTGCAATAAAATGTTAAAACTTTATTTGAACACTACTGTATTCTGAAAATACTTACTTTTACATTTTATAGCTGATTTTTATATTTTAGTGAAGGTATTGAGTCTCTGTTTCACTTGTACATGTCAGCCATCGATTGTAAAAGTAAGTCTCTTTATAATACTTCAAAAATATGTACAAACTCGGCTAAAGGACGAGTCTAGAGATCCACAAAACACATTGTCCGCTTCAATTCATTCCTATTTGGATCAGAGGTTGTGCTCTATTTCTATATGAAATATTGAAAAAATGCTTCAACATTAGGTTATTTTTAAAGAATTTGCAGAAAATGAGAAAAATGGCGCATTTTATGACGTCATTATTCATTGACTTTGTCAATTGTTAGATTATCGTTATGGTATTTTTCATGTAAAATATCCAAGTATGAAAAAGATATGTCCGACATTGTGGTATGTTTTATCTCAAGCTCACCAGGATATATCGTACCGACATGAATATTTTTAGACGATAAAAATGAAATAAACAAGTTTCAATATTTTAAGACTAACCTTGCGTTTTTTGTGAAAAGTCTAAGATAGATAAACATTAAATCTACACAATAATTTCTTTAACAGGTTCACCATTAGTGGATTTAAAACTGCCCCAAATGATTTAAGCCGAAAAATTAAACCCATTTTCTAATTCATTTATAGACCTGAAGTGTATTTTTTCAGACCAAGCTTTACGAATCGGTACAGCTTGATGTTTAATTTCAGGAATTTTCAGAAATCTATATCTAAAATATCTATTGACAAGGAAATCCGAACAATTGCAGTTCTTCCTTTCCGTTGTATTTAAAAATTTAATAAATTTATATAACTATGTTTGAATATTTATTTTGAGATAAAAATAAGTACTTAAAATTTCTTGATTAAATAAAGGAGCAGGTACACTTGGAAAAATACCTTAAAACCTTGAAAATAAGACAGATTTGATAAGAACCCTGGAATATGAATAAAATGAGACAAAAATAAATTGTCTTTTTAACTCTAATTTTCAAAGACGAAGAGTGGCCAATGTAAGAGGTAATATATGGTTTAGAAATATATATCAGTTTAAAAAATCCGTTTTAAAAAAAAAAGTGATAAACAGAGGAAAAATAAATACTCGAACATTTTTTTTCCGATCGTACACTTTAAAAAAATTGACAAGGTTGACGATTTTATTTATCTTATGGTCTGCATAAATTTATAAGATTTGAAGTAAATTAATAAACACGGTAATGAAAATAATACTATGTCTCAATTCATCCCATACTTAAAAAGAAATTACTCTTATATGATAATAATTACAATTATCCATAGTTTATTTAGGTATTTCAAATGTGTAATCAAGAAACCTTATAGCACAAGTTAATGAGTTGATTTTACAGACAGTTTAGAGACAGACAGTTGCACTTTTAAGTTGATTTTATTCCCTGTTTGACTTCTCATCAAAATTGAACATCTAGATACGTATCATTATTTCTATTAACCACTTCCGCTGCAACTGTTGAGCTTTCAGCAATTACATCATCATATGAAGACGATGAATTACTAGTTTTTTCATTACGTTCATAGAGTAGGTTTTCATCCACTATGATTTTGTCTGAATCCAAAATTTCTATGTAAGAATGCCGTTGTCTGTCATGGCTGTTCTCTCTATCTACTTTTGAAATAACAGGGTCTAAATAATTTTCCAAATAACCACTCTCACCCGACATCTCTTTTGACAGAGAACCTTCTTTTGGTCTGGACGAAACTTCCAACATTTCTAGACATTGATCAATTTCCTGATACTCAGACTCAGCCTTCTGATAGACGTGGCGGTTGTCCTCATCCTGTTCTAACCTGCTGTATTGCTTTTTATCACTCTCACGTGGCATACTTTCAGAATCATTGGATACATTTCTTTCGGTGTCATTTTTCTTTTCTCTTCTTGCGAAGATTTTGATCTCAAAAGGAGTTGGAAAATGATTACAATTAATAAAATAGCTAACAGCAATCCCACACCAGACAGTAAATAATTACTGTTAAAATCCCCCGCCGTGGTTATATCAGAAGAAGATGATGTTGTTTGAATCTTAGAAGAGTACAGATTTGTACTTATTGTTGATACATGAGGTTTTACTGTTCTTGATACATTTATTGCTGCTGAGATGTCATCCTTTATTTTAGAGACAGGTAGTCCAAATACTAATATTGAGGGTGTTTTATTCTCATAATGCCCTGTTATTATAGAAAAAAAGAACATTAATCAGATGTAAATATTTTTAACACCTTGCTACATGTATCAACAACGGATATATAAAAATGATTTAATAGGCACGCATGGCTTATACCTGTGATTGCCGGTGTGGTTACAAGTTTGCTTAACTGTGGACATCCTGTCACGTGGTCACAATCCTCGCGGGAACATGTACACTCTCCACCAAAATCTTGACCAAATGTACCTCGTGGACAAATTTTCTCACATGTATCCCCATAGTATCCCGGTGAACATACTGTAATCATGATTGATACATGTACAACATGTACAATGAAATGACGAAGAGACGTCTAGAAAAACAATACAGAATCCATTTACAAATCATTAAATACTGATTTTAAAATGATTTTTCTAAACTTATTATAAACTGAAGGGGAAAACAAATACTGTAAACCAAATTTTATTCGCGACGACTTTATTTCACGATTTACCTGGAGTAAATGAATTTTCGACGATTAATTTTCGTGATCAAGCCTTTTTTGAAACTGTTTTTAAAAGAAAATATACTTTAAGGACCCGTTTGCGGAGAGAAATATTCGCGATGATGAGGCTCTCGCGAACTTCGCAAAAATTTATCGCACGCGAATAAAAGTTGGTTTACAGTAGTTGGTAAAATTATTGAAAAAAAAATCTAACAAAAATATGTACAACACGTGTATAAAACATGAAATGAAAGAATTTTACTACTTTTTCAAATATTGATAGAAAAAGAAAATCTCCAAAAAAGATAGATTTGATGCAATAAATATAGAAAAATTTTGTCTGAAAGTTTCAATATTTTGAAAACTTCATATATGAAATCATCGTAGTTATCAGAAATTAAAATCAGAATCTTACAGCTACAATTCCCGTTTTCGTCTTTGTAAAAATTAGCACAACAGAAAGTAGAGTCCGCCACAGTTCTGAAAAAAAAATTGAAATTAATGAACCAATAGATTTCTACTCTATATGAATATAATCCTTTACAAAATTACTGGAAAATATAATGCAATTTATTTCCTGAAGAACACGCTGTTACTCAAAATATATGCAATTGAACAACACAAATTATGAAGCACTTAATTAGGATCACTAACATATAGCGTTAGGATTTTGAATTTCTTAAAGAACATGTAGAACTGAATTTATTTTACTTCGAGAGAAACTTTCAGATATTTATTCTTACCTGTTCAAGATGCAGATCTTTGTACTTTTAATATTGGAACAAGAAGATATGAAAAATAATCCTACGAGTTGCAATGTATAACAAAAAAAACACATATTAATACTGCGTCTATCAATTCAAATCCAGGAAGCATTGAAAATTTACAATGACAGGAAGTCAAAATGGTGCTTATTATTATTTCACTCTACAGATTTAGCAGTGTTTTAATACCATATTACCAAGTGTGCACATTGACACTACAATAATTCGGCATTCTATTGGCCGCATCAAACAATTTCAATATTCAAGTCATATGCTTTTAGGATGTTTTATTCATATATAGATACATGTAGAAAAAATATATTTCTTATTTCTTATGACCCTGGGGCCACATAATGTAAAATTTTGCAAATTTTACCATAAAATGGTTGATTAATACTAAAGAGATATCAAAGCATTACTTATTTTCAGACAAGGGGGCATAAAAAATAACCATTTTGCTAGATGCAGCTTTCTTCATCATAAATATATACATGTATACTTGGATCATTGGCATAAAACCCAAGAACAAAGAAAAGATTTTCAAAGAATTAATGCATTTTCACTATATAATCAATAGAGCCCCGCCCTTATACCAGAACCCCTGATCCTGGGGCCATAAAATTCACAATTTTAGAAGAGGCACTCTTTCTAAACATAGCTATGAACTTAATTAGTTTATTTTATACCCAGAAGCAGAGTTAAATTTTCAAAGAATTAATGCATTTCACTATCTGATCTAAAGAGCCCCGCCCAAACACTATACTCCCTGATCCTGGGGCCATAAAATTCACAATTTTGGAAGTGGCACTCTTGCTCATCATAACTATGTGTTTAGTTAGTTCATTTAAACCCAGAAGCAGAGAAGAAGAATTTCAAAGAATAAATGCATTTCCACTATATGATCGATAGAACCCCGCCCTAACACCAGAACCCTTGACCCTGGGGCCATAAAATTCACAATTTTGGTAGAGGCACTCTTTCTCAACATAACTATAAACTTAGTTAGTTTACTTAATACCCAAGAGCAGAGAAGAAGATTTTCAAAGAAATAATGCATTTTCACTATATAATCTATATAGCCCCGCCCTAGCACAAAAAACACCTGACCCTGGGGCCATGAATTTTGGTAGAGGACTCAATGCTCATTACATTCATGCCAACAGTCTGCCTGCTTGATGTCCAGGAGGAAAGAAGAAGATTTTTAAAGATTGCAATAATTTTGGTGATTTTGGCCCCACCCCTCAGGCCCTAGGGGGGCGGGGACCATAAAATTCACAATTTTTGTTTCCCTTTACCCAGTAATGCTGTATTCTAAATTTGGTTGAAATTGGTTCAGTGGTTTCAGAGAAGAAGCTGGAAAAGTTAAAAATGTTAACACACGATGGACAACGAACGACGGACGACGACGACGGACAAAAACAGATAGCAATATTTCACCTTAGTTACTCAGGTGACCTAAAAATTGAATAGAATACATTTAATATATCGGAAGGAAGTGGCAACAATATATCATGGATGTGTCGTGCATAAAGTAATTGAATGTTATTGAAATTGAAATTACATGTTTTGATTTCAGTGTAACTAATTAAATTATAACTACAAGTAAATAAAGTGTTTAATTAAACATTACTTCCAATTACTGAAAAAAGGTAATTTATTACAGCCAATAACAATTGCTTTTTTTAAATAGTCAAAAGAGAGAAGTCTAAGGTTGAAGATAGTCCATGGCCAAGTAATGCTTCAACGCCAAAAACAGGCAAACAGTGAACAAGGACGGAACAGAAAAGTTAGAACATTCTGTCAGATGGAATACACCTGATATATAAAAAAAAGTCTCCATTCCAACCCACTAATTTCAAATTTCCCTTAGAGGGGTCAAAAAAGATCTTTTCAGGGATCTTGGTGCGAGAAATGGTAATGGCTTCACTATGACGTGTCATTACATACAGCATTCTGTGTCTGCTGTATAACAAATAACAATGGGGGTATATATGTTGTCGTATCCTAATAGAGAGAAAAGGCATTTTTGTCAGCGGGATTCCGTAATTGGATGAAAGCTAGATTAATGTGCTTTGATAAGCATTCCAATAGCAAGAGTCACAGAAAAGCAGTTGAAATATCGATTACACTTTCAAAGGTATTTAGGGATGTTGGAGAATCTCTCAGTAAACAACACTCTGATCAGAAAAAAAATACAACAGACATTATTTCCTAAAAATACTATGAGTTGAATATATACCGAATCAAAATACTCCAATCAGGGGGACACAGGGGAGTTCTTTTAATTTTCACGAGTTGATTAAACAGCAGACAGAGAGTGACCCTGTTTTGCAGGCATGAATTCAAAGATAAAACAGAGAAATATGTTTCAGTACAAATTCAAAACAATACCTAAAGTATTGACTAATCAGGTTCTTAGAAAATTATGAGAGATTTAGAGAATGTAAATTATCAGACCATAAGGGCTGATGTGACTACTGACATTTCAAATAGAGAAGAGCTCAATATTTGCCTCCGGTTCATCGATGACCAGTTTGAGCCACAGGAAATTGTGTTGGCTTTTATGAAGTGGACGACATCAAAGTTCATACAATCGTTTCTGCAATCTCTATACTTTGACCAGGTTCATCTTCAATTATCTTGCCCTTGACGTAACACTCGAAACTACAAAATAGATCAAAGAGTTGCCAAGAGAATTTGAGACTTCCTTACCTGGAATACGAGTTTTGTGTCCAACAAGATGGATATTTTGGACCAACAAGATGGGCAATTCGGGCAGATGTTCCCCAGAGTGCTATACTGAATACAAGGAAAAACAACTGGGAGTATGGGTTGAATTGATGGAATATGCAAATGTATCAGAGATGAGCTGTAGAATAAAAGGCGTTGTAACTTACTCATTTGTTCTCTGCAGGGTGACCAGTTGCTCCATCAAAACGATATCCTTAGCAAAGCTCTGCAGACAAAAAAACTGTCTCTGCCGCAGAAGGTCAGAAAATGACTCAAGGCACTGTGAAAACTCTGGAGTCTCTAAGAACAAACGAAGATTGTCTCTCATCTTATGAGAATGCGAAAAAAGACCCATAGATTCTGTGCTCTGTATGTATTGAAGACGTCCTCCAAAACGAATTGACGACGGATCTATGTATCACCACGACACTTGTGAAAATGTGAATAGAGTTGAATATTTTGAGGCAATTGATTTACTTGTGAATAGTGTTAGACGTCGTTTTGATCAGCCTGGATATGCCAAATATATGCAACTGATGGTGCTATTGTTGGAGTTGACAGGGGATAGAATTTTGATGAGATGGTGATAGAATTATATGGTACAGACATCAATGCCCAAAACGTGATAATTCAATTTTATACACACGGATGTAATCTCTCCAAAGACGTAACTCCTTCCATTCAGACATTGACTAAATTCATCAAAACAGAAGGCATATTACTGACTGTATACCGATATTTCAGTTTAGATTAAACTTTTCGATCTTGTAATGCCGGCAACAAATTCCACCAGCGAAAGAACGTTAAGCACACTCCGCCATATCAAATAATTTGACCCAAGTTAGACTTGACAATCTGCTAATCAAGAATTACAGAGAGAGAATCTGGATCTACACGGTGTGGTAAATCCATCCGTACTTGGAAACTTCCAATGAAAGGATTGAAAATTGCCTCATCTTGATTAGCAAGTAGTCAGTTCCTGAAGCTCTCTCGGTTATTTCTTTCTTTTTTTTTTTTTTTTGCTGTTTAACATCCCTCTAGAGAATAAATTAATCGAATGAAGACGCCATCTTTTGCCGTTGGAGGGCTACAAAACTTTATACCTATGCTTGACAGTCGGGGACATTGAGCTGTGTGGGATCTTTTTTTCATGCCAGCCCCAACTGCGACAAGTGGACCTCGGTTTACACGGTCTAATTCGAACGACCGGTCTCCATGTTCCGCAATGGATCTCTAATCCGCGACGTAAGGATCAGGCCTGGGGGCCATAAGGCTCAACCGAACTCACTTTTGATCTCTGTCTCACTTTTTCCAAAGGAATTAATAATAGAAAAGTGAGACTAAGATCAAAAGTGAGCTCGTCTAATTTTCCTGGACTCCAGGCCAGCTCCTTTCTCTGTGACTCAAGAACAGAGGCTCAATAACCATTGCGCCACTTTGGAGACTAGAATTTTGTACGTAGTTTCAATAACAATTCATATATGTATTCAAAAGACACTCAGAGTTGCTTGTGTAGACGCTTGACCGTAAGAAGAGTTTTGTGACATAGGACCCCCTCACCAAATTTCAATTTGTTTCCGACGCTTGTGCTCTCATATATCAACAGTACATGGGAAAGAAATTGGTAAACCCCCCAGAAATACCTCCACCACAACAATACCTCACTTTTACAAGGGAGAAGCATTTCAAATTAATACAGTGTAATTTTCCAATATATTTGAAAACATTTTGAAACTAGAAAATTATAAATACGGGTTTGGCGAATGTTGTAAGTGCAAACAAATTGGATATTATAGGAATGTTGGCCTAAGATACAGCAAATGGCAGTAATAGGGATACCTTTTTTAGTGGAAAAGAAAATAGTTTTTTTTCTGTTCCTGATTTAAAGCGGGTTATGTGTTGGGGAGGGGGGAGACTGGGAGAAAATCTGCGTTTTTTTAAGTTTTCAAAAAAAATGCAAACTTCATAGAATTTTTTGTACCAGTACAAGTATATGTATATGGGAGGGGCTTAAAATTTTGTATATGCCCCCTCCCGATATTTAAATGATCCATCAATGTTTATCAGCCAACGGGTATGCGTGACTGTTTGTCAAATATAAAAAATGCGTGTTTGTTGCTGGAACTCTACAAATTACTGATTTTATCTATGATTAGGAATGGATGCATTTGTATAAATGACTTTGAGTGCATGTGATGATGCTGGGGGCATTCTTATTAGAATGGTGGATGTCAATAAGGCTCAAAAAGAAAATGAATAATAGTTTAAAACTTCTTATGCCTTTATTAAATTAAATTCTTTTTGTGGATAATGCAGCATAAAAATATACACTGTACTTGTCAAAATTTCTAAGTCACGACTTTATTTTTTTTTTCAAAACGTTCAAAATCTTAACATCAATATACTAGTTGCTGCCAAAAAAGAAGGTATGGTTTTAGCTTTATTGCGCCCTAAAAATGTAATGACATCAAAAAGTTTTGAAACTGACTTAAATAGAAGTTAAATAAAAGACTCTGATAAATCAGGAAAGAATATGGCATGAAGGTTTACCATTCTGCAAATATGACGTCATAAATGTTAAGCATTTCTCTATTTTCAACAGAAAAAGCCTCAAAATGGCACATTTCAAGGGTGATTTTCCTCTAGAAAACAGTGTCCACAGCCGTCGCCCACGTTAATTTTTTTATATGTTGTGCAAAATTCAATAACAAATCACATATCTCATGATCTTTGTGGGCGATGGCTGTGAACAATGTTATCTGAAAGAAAATCCCTTTGAAAATTGCTGTCTTCTGCAACTTTTTGAGAATATACGGGAAAATGCACATGGTTATGACGTCATAATTAGCTTTGAAAAACACGTGTGAGAAAAATGACTTGTATGATTTTTATGCATTGAATTTCAATTATTCAAAAAGTATGTCTTTTTAACTTTTGCACCAGTTTCATTTTTTAGAAAATCACAGGGCAAAATTTGTCTGGAAACCATACCTTCTTCTTTGCTTTCAATTTGCAATACTTACCTGTCAAGGCCAAAAAATTGCATAATCGAATGTGTAATTACTCGACCCTGACCGTTTTTTTTTTGTTCCATATGTTTTTCGGGAGCATTCTTCATATGTTTTTTTACTTCTATGTGATCCCCATCTTTAATTGATAACGAAAAGCAGAAAAAGTATGATAAGAATGCAATGTATGTACACAGAACAATGTGAAGGTGAAGTTGAAATGGTCCAAGCTGGTCGTGGTTAACGTGAGTTCGGTTTCCTTTCACTGTATGACTTTATTTTCCTTAAAACCTTTATAATTGTCGCCCAAAAACCCTACAAAGCATACTTAAATTCCTTCTTTTCATTAAAAATCACTAGATTTTCAGCAAACATAACAAAAAAATCCTAAAGTTTATCCAGAAAAATCTATGGAACCGGAACCGGAAGTGCCCTCCCCTCAATGTCAAACTGGAGGAGTGGGGTACACATGTCATAAGACATTATGTAACTTTTGTAAGAGGGGCACAAGCACTTTCGATAAGCCCCCTTTTTATCTTATTCTCAACCCTAACTAACATGTATGGAAGAAGGTAAATCGGATTTTGAGACAGCTTTTCCAGCAGCAGAATATAGTGGAATTAGAGGACGACCTAGTCTCCACATGGAAAAACATTCAATAAAAGATTTTTTCTTAAATAGTGTGAACTCTTTGAGGAATGATTGTCTTGCTGTGAATTTGTTTTAATGGAGAATAATGCAGTATTTAACCTTGTGATTTTTTATTTCTAGGATGTCTGAACATTTCTACATATTGTGTTAAAGTGCTTCTATAAAATAAATTGAGAAAAATTTTATTTCTACTTTTTTATCCTATTTACTTAGTAAATTAAACTTTTAAAATACATGTAATTCAATGTAAGAGCGGTGTAGAGCAAAAACTTGCTTCGGGACTTAGAAATTTTGACTAGTATATATACTTACGGTGCATTTTGTATTGCTACATGTATATACACAGTGTACCGAATAATCCATTTTTATATCAAGATTTATTGACAATATTGATAGTTTTCTTTTTGAACAAATAGTGAGTAATATACATGCAAATATAATATTTATCAAAGATATCTGGCAACTGTATGATCTTGAGTAGATAACATTTATTTAAAAAAAAAATCAATATTATTTTCTGAAAATTAAGATATATAACAAATCATTCAAAAACGGAAAACTTAAAACATTTGCAAATATACAGGAAGTAAAAACATTACTGATTTAGCATGAAATCCAGGTGGAACTTGCGAATAAATACATGTACATGTATAACTAAAAAAATTCTAAGCTTTAACTAAAAAGATTACAATGTATACATGTAACACATACAGGCGGACACTTTAGATCTATGCTTGATGTTCCTTTCCATTGATTTTTTTGTTACAGGCAGACCATGGAATTTTACTTCATGCTGGGCACTGAAATTCGAAACATGTACAATCAAATTAAACATTTGGCATTTCCTTAGAACTATTTCCAGGTTAATTTGGACATTCAGTAAGATGTCACTTTGCGTCTGTCAAAATGCGAATAGATTCTCACTGATTAAGAAATTAATAACATCGGTAACTTTAAATTGAGTATGACAACATTGAGACGGCTGAAGCTCCATCTCTGTGCCGGACGAGACAACTTCATTGGTTTTTCGATACACTAATTGGCATTTGTCCAAATTTTTATCCCGTGTACATTGCAACAGTAAAAGAAATCTGTGTAAATTTCAGAAGCTAATCATGTAAGGTCGAGAATGCCACGCCTTCCTGAAATCCCAAACTAACCTGGACATGCATGGATCTATAAAAAAACATAGTTTTATTTAATGTGTTCGTCCTCTCCAGAATAAAATATTAAAATATCCCGAGTCAAATCTTTTCTAACCTCATGGAAACACTCGTTTTTATTTTCCCAAAGCAGTTTTTATTCAATTGATAAATATGTTTCTTATTATTACGATATAGTATCTGATTTATTAATAAAAAGCCCCTTTCTGTACCAACAGAAACTTGTTCAGAATACGGGGTACCCCTACTTAGTAATAAAAATAAGTAGGGGTACCTTGTAAACGTAACAAATTCCTGCGTTTTAACCTCCTTTTTTCAGAGGTAAGCTAGAGTAAGTAAGTAAAATTTTAGATCTCTTACTAAAATCCAAACATACATAAATATAGTCTTACATGTAAACGGAAGCTAAACGTAAATAAAAGCAAGAAGCCCATGACCTTCAGCGCTCACCTGAGTAGTTACATGTAACTTCGATCCTGTTATTTTTCAAGTGATTCCCCCTTGTATAATACCTATTGTGGCCCCACCCTATTCCCAGTGTTCGTGATTTGAATGACTTAGAATCTATATTGGCCCAGGATTTTCCCAAGAATTCTTCAGCTTTTCTAGCCCCGTGGTTCATGTAAGAGTTTTCCTATATATCTTAATGTAAATTGGAATTCCCTAATATTGATCAATTCCATGCCTTGGGGTTGTGAAATGAACATTTCAGAATTACCCTTATGTCTTGGTGCTTCCACAAATCTTTCAGATTTTCCAGCCCAATTGTTTTTGAAAAAAAGATAATTTTAAAGTATTTTTTTTATATATATTTTTAATGTAAAAATCGGATTCACCGTTTTAGCCTCGAGTTTGGGATCATTATTTACATTTTAGAATTTGCACTACTTACGGATGCTTTCACAGAAATTTCATCTTTTAAGTGGTACTTAAAAAGAAGTTCTTATTCAAGATTTTTCAAATATTTTTCAGTGTAAAAATGGGATATTTTATATAGGTCCGCCTGCCTACGAGGATCATGATTTGATAATCGTATATTAGTCCCAGCTTTCTTGGCCCCATTGGTTCTTGGACATATTTTTCCGATTCATTTTATTGTTAACTTTCTGGCTCAGTTGTTCTTGAAAGGATTTTTAAAGATCTGCCACATATATATATTTCCATGTAAAAATTGAATCACCTATGCATTGTGAACAAGTAATTCAGATATTATTGTCCATCGATCTACACACTGAAAGCTTCAATTATAATTCATTACACAATACTTGAACGTAGGTAAATGTACTGTAAAAATTTATATATCATTTGAACGTATGGTTTAACCGCTTATTGTGTGGCATTTCTCCCCAAGCCGGAGGAAACATTGTCCAAAGTTTCATTAGATAAAACGCACTTACACAATGAGTAATTGTCCATAAATTAATCACTTTAAAGTGTCCATACCACACATCTCACAGTTATCAAATAAGAAAGTTCTGAACTGTTCATTGAAGATTCCCTCATGTCCCTTGAAAAACAGTAACAGCTTCTTGACCAAGAAATTTGCAATCCGGCTACATCTTATAGAATACGTTGAATGTCCATCAAATTTGGCGATATCATTTGGGTATATATCAGGTAGATGATATCCACTGAAAATGGCGAATGTCCCTTTAACTTAGTGACATCTACTAGATAAGGATGATTGTCCCTGTTACTCGGTGAAATCTCATACATGACACATTGTCATAACGTTTGTGTTCGAATAGTGGTGATAAGACTTCATCACAGCAAGCATCACAGAAAACGTTAACACACAAAGTTGTAATCTGCAACAGAGTTAGCTTAAGGGTTCCACTAAATTGTAACTGGTCAGTCCGAGACTTGGATACACGGTGTTGATCTTTCTGGCTTTTCATCATCATCTTCGGTGGATTTCGTCCCTGTTTTAAGGCAATGATTGTTGTTGCTGATTTTTTTCATCTGTAAAAAGTGTCTTATGCTTCTTTAAAGCAATTTCCAAGCTCAGATGATGCTGCAGATGGAGCTTTATTAAATATAGTAATACTCCTATGTGAATAATTGGCTGAGATATTACACCTCGATCTTTTCTTTCTGGACAACCAATATATTTTTTACCTTGATCTTTAATATACAACACAATTCAAGACCCCATAATGATGGAACTTATTTTCTCTGGGATAATGTATATACAAGTATCCTTGTCAGTCAACCACTTTCTGCTTGGAAAATACTTTATTTTCATAATTTTATTTGCTTCAATTTATAAAGAACATCTTGGAAATATGAAATAAGAAAGGTCATCTTAAAACGAATTGCAATTTTAAACCAGAAATGATTAGATTAGTCACAGAGAGGCTTCACAGAAAGAAAACAACCATGTTTTCATTTTATCAAGTCTCAATTTTAGATTCTAGGTTAGATTTTCTCATCTTAAATTTCATACTCAGACACATTACATAGCGTCATCCTATACCTTTCTTCATATGTAACATACCGTTCACGGTAGCTCAATCGGTAGCGCGCTCGCTCCGCGATCGGGAGGTCTTGAGTTTATATCTCGGCCTCGACTGGCCTAAGTCGATAAAAAAAATAGATAGCAACTATTCCTTCGCCATTCGCCATGCGCTCGGCACTTTAAAGTGAAAGTTGTGGGTCTATCGGTTGAGACCTTAAAAACCGAAGTCCCGTGTCAGCGGCAGGCGTTGGGACGATAAAGATCCCTCACTGCTCAATGACCCTGAGTGCCGGGTAAAGGTAAAAATTTGAAGCCCTTTACCTGCACACGGTGACGTCTCCATAAGAGTGAAAAATTCTCGAGAGGGACGTTAAACAATATACAATCAATCAATCAATCAATCATATTTAACACCATTTATGCTCTTTAACATCAAACCTATTGAAAGGGTCCTTCATAGTACTAGTTTTTAAAAAAATTATTCCGATAGGTCATACCCAGACATGCTGCTTACTAGTATTATCAAATCAATTGATCTGATTATAAACCCTTTTAAATCACGAAATGAAAATGTTAAAAGAGCTATAGTAATTATCTAAGAGAAGTTCTTAAATTTTTCACGGTTTTTCATGTGTCAATTTATACATTTTTTGTGACGAGACTGGACCTAAAACTATTGAATGAATTAAAGAGAATTCCGCTCAGGGATATCGATAAGTGAGCGAAATATTTACCTGTTATCTTAATTAGACAAGGATGTTAATTCTGAAATTTGGAATGTAATTATTTTCTTTTTTATTCTTTTTTTTATTGATTCATGCAAAATTAAGACTCCTATTACAGTCGGCAATGTCGTAAAGACACCTCTAAAGTCAAAACCATTCCCAATGTCTTGGTTGTCTATACTTGAAAATCAAGATACGATAATACTGTTACTTACAGTATTGTAGTCTTAAATGTATTTCTTTTTCCAGCGTTGAGAGATTTACCCTTCTGGTCCATGTTCATGGCATTAAATAATCCGTTATACCGTATAAGTGGAAATTTTTGCGAGACGCAAAATTAGCGATTTCTACCAAAGAACTGGTATTTCATATTAAACGAGAAGAACGTAGATGGGTGAACTTAGCGTGTAGAAAGCCCAATAGCTTCGAATATAAAAAAAATCATATTCAAATTATGAATTAAGTATTAAGAGTAAAGTTCTCATTATTGATTTTTAATGAAATCATTACAAACAAAAAGTTCGAGTAAAATTTTCATTAAAATCTATTCTTTTTCTTTTAATATTTAAAAAAATTGCGGTATCCATTGGGTCGAACCTTGGCAATAAAAATCCTGAGTTGCATTCTCTTTTGAGACCGGCACGCTAACCAAAACGCTATACAAGTTCTGATGAAGAGTGCCATTTAAATCATGTTTGTGATATGACCATTGACTTAAGGGACTTCAAGTATTTCTCGAAAAGATACAAAAGTTATGTCATAAAACTATATTTTTTAGGTATAGTGGGTCTTTGCTCCATAATTTTGGAAACCAAAATATGTATGTTTTTATGCAAACTTTGAGTATTTCCTTTTCCAAAAAATGGAGAGAAGACCCACTCATAACGAAAAATAGTGTTAATAGTGTGAAAAAATAACTCATTTTGTCCTCTTTCGTGTGTGCATGATATTTCATAGGCAAATAACTTCAATATTCATGAGATTTGTGCAAGTTGTAGATATTTTACATAAAGTATACTTTAATGTTAGATGAAATATTAAAGAAAATTTTGATATAATTGAGATTTATTTTTTCACCTTCATGTTTGTCGCGTTATGGGCTTATCTCTCTTCATGTTCACCCATCTCCTTTAGCGATAAAGAAATGTAACTAAAAGGCTATCATAAATAAAACGCAATTAACTTTTAGTGATATCTATTTCTAGCGATGTCAGAACCCTTGCTTATAATGCCAAAATTAAATCCTCGCGATAAATTATACTTATACGGTAACAAACAATGATTCATGAAAAGTTCAATTACAAAGATCTCAAAGCCAAGATTGTGGAAGCTCACATAGTCAGTGTGTGTCAAAGATCTCAGAGCTTAGTTCGTACAGGCTCTCACATTTCGTCTCGGAACTAAGATATTAAAAGCTCTCATACCCCATCTGGGTGCTAAGATGTTGAAAGCGATTAATACTCAGTGCGCACGTACATCTTTTGTACCAGAAGCTGCATTCGTAGGGATCACATATTTGGTAACAGCAAATAGTGATTAAGAGTGTCACTTCATTAATATTAATATAGTCTGCCCCTCAATGAAGCTCTGTCTTAATCTCCTTATAAGATACGGCAATGGTCATTGTTTACATTATTATTCTGTATTTTGCATATTCTTTTGTAATAAAATGGCTGCAGTCTGATTGAAAGTGTCAATGCTGACAAACAGCACATCGTAAAAACTAATTGTCCGTCAAATGAAGACGCTCTCTTACTGTATCCATTCTCCAAGAGTTTGTAAACAAGTTCGTAATTAAGATATTATTGTCCATCGCTCCAGACACTGGTAGTATCAATTATAATTCATAACACAATATTAAAACATAGATGAATGTACTGTACAATTAATATATATCAATTAATCTTATAATTTATATGCTAATTGTGTTACATTACCATGACATTGCAAACGTGGCACTGTTCAATGCAGTCTACACCGAAGCTGTCACATGGACACGGAATTCTCCTAATATTTGGCGCACAAACTAAATTCAAAGCAAGCTCAGGTGAGTTTTTAAAAAGACTACACTATAATATATGAATAAAAGCAGAAAAAAATAGCATTGTGTATCTATGAGACATAATCAATCATAGAGGGGAAAAATAAATTTCAGAATAAAATATTAACAAGAAATATAAGTCTACAAGAAATGAAATAAACTACTGCTTCCAAAAAACACTGTCATGCTACTATCATCAGGTCATATTGACCCTTTGATATATTTTATAATAAATTGAGTTCTGACTTTTATAAATTAATTCATACATTTTATTTCATAAAATAATTAATTTCATTTGAGATTTTTAAGAACTTGTGTCATTTTCAGCATTCTTTTATCTTAGAAAACCAAGTAACACTTTGACTAGCTTAAAGCCATAAAGTTAAGAAGTTTTGTACATATTCACACATTTTCTGGCGATGTGAAATTCTGATTTATTTACTGACAAATAACGTTTACGCAAAGCCACGCAATTTGATTAAAAATATCTTTTGAAGTCTACTTCACTCAATTAGTGTCAGTCCATCGGATTAAGGTTCTTTTGTTAAGATTGGTATTTTTCTATCTTTCGGGTGCGAGGCCCCCGACAGGTATATAATTGTGTTCGCCTTTGATATGTTTACATTTTACCCTGTATGTGCCTTACCTTGACCAAGTGATTTTTTGAGTCGAAGCCCAGCGCGTCACTTTTGCTAGACACTTCGAAAATAAAAGACATATATTTTATTTCAACGACTTGGTCATATTTTACAGGTAGGCAATATTTTATATTACTTTTATTATTATGCTTTGATTGTACATATGTTTTATATTTCATGATCTCAGGGTAAATGTGTTCAAATTAAATATGTTTTTGTAGCAAATTGATGTAGACCAGTACTTTATCTTATTTGATTTTCTTTGTTCTTGTTAGATTTAGTCATTTACTTAATTTCGAATGTGTGTCGTAGAAATGCGTAGCTCAATGAATTGAGATATACAAATGTTAACATATATCGATTGAAAATTATCTATTTTTAGAGCTAAAATTATTTTCTCTAAATTTCTCAGTAACGCCAAATTACATTTTCTATAAAATTATGTATACAGCATTTTTCCGGAAGTTTAGATGTCACATGACCAGTTCTAAATTTACTTTCGCCTTTGTTTACTTGGGTTCACTTCCGCCCAAAGTGAAAATGCCTCGGCACAAGAAAAACTTCGTTAAACTCATTCAATAACTTTGTTAACTTTAATGGGATGAAGATGTAAGTTTATAACATTGCATATTTTGATTACAACTCATACAGATTTTTATTATTATTACGCACTTCCATATTTTTATACCTTTTTATGTCAATGCATGTGCATTGATGTTGTTTATGTTTTTATTAGGCATTTGCATACCCTTTTTGTTTGTTTTGATTTCATAAGTTAATGTCCAGATTAATTTCCAATTGTATCTAAATGAAAGTTATTAACTGTTAAATGAAATTATGAAAATACGTGAATAAATATGTAAATTGAGATTATGTAATATGACCCTATGTTTATGTCTGCTCCTTCATAACTTGTGTACCTCATCATGGCTAAGTAAAGTTCTCTACCATTCAAGTTAATTTTCCCCATCTTAATTGTTATTATTCAAACTAATTCCCCTTGTATTTGTTTATTAATTGTGTAATATTTGTGCACATGTAAATCATAAGGTTGTTTATATAATGTGGTCATTGAATAGTTTTCATTATCGGTTGCATTATTTTTAATTGTGCAAAGACTCATTGTTTATAATCTTGTGTTTTATTTTGTCATGTAATATTATGCAATACACTTTTGCTAGACACTTCGAAAATAAAAGACATATATTTTATTTCAACGACTTGGTCATATTTTACAGGTATTATTATCAACACCCCAAATGTCAACATGACAAGTTGGTGGATGAATTCCCAAAGTTCCCAATGAAGAGCAGACCACTCAACTATACATACTACCTTCGAGACCGCCAAAACAAAGACCAAACTCCTTCGGAAAACAGTGTATCTAATCCCGAACCACCCAGCACTGGTCAAGAAACCATTTATCCAATGAGCAGCTCCGACCAACTGGAGAACCAAAGTATAAATACAGAATCTGACAACACCAGCGAAACAGAAGAATTACATATAGAAATAATAGAAGAAACAACAGAAAGTGCTATTACTGAAGCAACAGCATCCAACACCGGAATCAGTGAAAGCTCAACTCAAAACACAAGCCAGATTCACACCGAAAGTGACACTGAAAACATCGCCGACAATACTGCATATTTAAGTGAAAGTGTGAATAATATCCAGAACAAAATGGCCACAGGAATTAATTTAAAGAAATTCAGTGGAAGTGAAAATGTTCATGTGTGGCTGTCAAATTTAGACAGCTGGCAAAAATTTCATAAGGTGACAGACAATGAAGCACTATTAGCCATTGGGTGCAGCCTTGAAGGTCAAGCGGAGACCTGGCTACAAACTCTGACAACCCAACAACGCACTAACCTCAAAGACTTTAAAGACTGCCTGAAAAGTAGATTCGCACCTCAGGAAACAAATTTTTCCTTACTCTCCATTAAACAACAACATGGAGAATCTACAGACACATATCTCTCGAGAGCAGAGAAAACGGCCTTGGGACACGACCTGCCTGAGATTTATAAAGTTCAGTTTGTTATTCAGGGACTTGAAAAACAAATTAAAGAAAAGGTTCTTTCAAAGGAACCAAAGACGTTCCAACAGTTGCGCCATGCAGTTTCCCTGGCAAATGCACAGATTGAGTGCAGGACAGAAAATGACAACAGTCTAAATCTAATCGCCCTCGCCGCTCAGTTAAAAGAGTCGCTCAAGGAAGAAATCAATGCCTTGGTACCGAACATCCCACAGACACAAAAGAAAAGTGGATGGAAAAACAAAAAACAAACATTTGGACAATTTCAAGCCAATCCGCAATTTCAGCCGCCTGTGAACTTTGTGCCCTCTGTGCCGAACAATGCGTGGACCAATCCCACTTATGCTGTGCCGCCTCAAAATTTCCTACAGCAACCGCCAATGCAGCAGATGCAGACAGCGCCAATGAGACAGAATGGTCAAGGAATGGGTGGAGGATGCAAGGGATGCGGTAAGTCTTGCTATCCCAGACTTAATTGCCCTGCTTATAATGTTCAATGTTTTAATTGTGGTAAAATGCGTCACTTTGCGTCTGTCTGTCAGTCACCAAAAACTAGACCACACTTCTCTGGCACCACTCACCCACAAAACCCAACAAACAATCAAATATGCTAGGGAAACGCGCCTATCCTTCGGAAGGATAGGCACCAAACTAACAGTAACAGTGCATCCTCACTAACAGCTCATTCTAGGCATGAATCAACTAACATTCGCTGTCAAACTTACAAACCCAAAACCTCAATCTCCCCATCAACCTCTGCTAACAAGACCAAATCAAATAGGGGTAAGAAAACACACAGCTCTGTTAACTTGATTATGCCTATCATGAAAAATAGTGTTAGTGTAGATATTTATGGCACCCCCATACGTGCATTGGTTGATACAGGTGCATCTATTTCTTGCATATCAGCATCCCTTGTTTCTAGGTTACAGATAGACAAGAGCACAATCCGTTCAGCAAATGCAACTGATGCTGTCGCCGCTGGTGGCGAAGTTCACTGTAGTCTTGGTGTTGTGTCCTTACCAGTTTCTTTTGATGGTTTTGTGTTCAAACAGAATTTCCAAATATTCGAAAAATTTCATCAACCTCTTATTTTGGGTTTAGATTTTCTCAGACAAAATGATGCTGTTCTTAGTGTTGCACAAAACACCCTTTCTCTTAGGGACCCTGTTTCCAATCAAGTCTTTGCAATTGACATTAATTCAGGCCTTGCTAGAGTTTCAAAGTCAGTCACTGTCAATCCTGGTTCTGTCATGGCAATTGAAGTCTTCATTTCAACTTCATTGAATGGTACGCATGTCTTATTGGAACCATCACAACATCTCCCGGAATTAGGTTTGGCAGGAGCCAAATGCTTGGTTGATACCCTCAACAATGATGTTCACTTTATGCAAGTTATCAATCCTACAAACAACCCGATAACTCTGTCTGCAAGTACATGCATTGCTTCTGCATCATTAGTCAACCCTGATACTGTGCTATCTCTAGACAGCTCTACGTCATCTGGTACACACTCTGACAAACCATCCTCAGTGACTCCCATTGATTTTGATCTATCTGACTCTGATCTAACTCTCAAACAAAAACAGATCCTTCTTGCTTTTCTACAAAAACACAGATCTGTTTTTGCTACAGAATTATCAGAATTAGGCAATTGTGCTCTACAATCTCATCGTATAGAAACTGGTGAAGCTTTCCCTGTTCGTCAAAGATTCTACCGACAGTCCCCAGAAGTAAACGCCGAGATGAACAAACAACTAGAAGAAATGTTACAGGCCAATATCATCGAAGAGTCTACATCTATGTGGCAAAGCCCTGTTGTCATGGTTAAAAAGAAAAATAACCAGCTCCGTTTTGCAGTTGACTATAGAAAACTGAACTCTGTCACTAAACAATACACATTTCCTCTACCTCGGTTAGAAGATGTTTTTGACACTATTGGCATTTCTAAGGCTCAAATCTTCTCCACTTTAGACTTAGCTTCTGGCTTTTGGCAAATACCAATGGACCCTGAAACAGCCCACAAATCTGCATTCGTTACTCCTACTGGAGTGTATCAGTGGAAACGTATGCCCTTTGGCCTTGTCAATGCCCCGGCTAGCTTTCAGGCTCTTATGACCCAAGTTCTTAGGGGTCTCAATTGGAAAACTTGTCTTGTCTATGTAGATGATATTCTTGTGTTTTCTAGCTCCTTTGAGCAACACATCCAACATTTGGACCAAGTCTTTTCTCGCCTTAGTTCTGCAGGTCTTACTTTAAAACCATCCAAATGCTCCTTTGCTCAAAAACAAGTTCAGTACCTTGGTCATGTCATTACCAAAGATGGAGTCCAAGTTGACGTCTCCAAAACAGATGCTGTTAGATCATTTCCAACACCGAAATGTACCAAAGATGTCAGATCTTTTCTTGGCCTATGTAACTACTACCGAAAATTCATTCATAACTACAGTACCATCATAGGACCATTAACAACTCTCCTTAGAAAAGACATCAAATTCAAATGGTGTGATGAATGTCAACTGGCTTTCGATCAACTGAAGACCGCCCTCACATCACCACCAGTCCTTGCATATCCAGACAACTCCAAACCATTTATTCTCACTACCGATGCATCCGGTACAGCACTAGGATTTATCTTAGGACAACTAGACGACAATGGAAAGGAGCGTGTCTTAGCATTTGGTGGACGATCCCTCAACAAACATGAGAGGAACTACACTATATCAGAACGAGAGTGCCTAGCCATTATTGAAGGTATTAAGAAGTACCATGTTTACCTCGCTGGAAAACCATTCACCGTGTACACAGACCATTCAGCTCTGAAATGGTTACAAACTGTCAAACACGATACAGGTCGACTAGCTCGATGGTCCATCCTTCTGCAAGGATACAACTTCAACGTTATCCATAAGAAAGGCAAGAAAAATGGTGTAGCAGATGCTCTATCTAGGAGAACATACCCTCAGCAACTTCAAGCTTCTTTAGAACCAGAAGATGTCATACCCAGCACTAACACAGTCTCCACATTATCAACGTCAGAGGAACATAATCAGGTTACCTTCTTCTACAAACATGAAGACAGTCAAGTACCTTTACAGTCAGTATCACAGGTAGCTCAACCCACAGTATGTCTGGTCGACAAACCTGATGAAATAGGACATCTTCAAAGTCAATGCCCAGATTTTGGCCCTCTACATTCCTACTTCACTAATGGAACTGTACCATCTTTAAAGCAAGAGCGTGACAAACTCATTTCAGAAAGCAACCAATACATCTTCTTAGACGGCACCCTCTACCATTTTTACCAACCCAGATCAAAGAAAATTGCCCAGTGCCAACCAATTCTTAAACAGCTAGCAGTACCACGTTGTCTACGAGAAGACGTGTTACGTTCCTACCATGACAGTCTTGCTGGTGGTGCACATCTTGGTCTGGACAGAACATATAGGGCGATTCAACTGAAGTATTACTGGCCAAAGATGTATCAGAATGTTGCTGACTATATCCGCTCCTGTGATGCATGTCAACACGCCAAGAAACAAACTAACCATCCTAGAGCTCCTCTTGTAAATATGCCAGTAGAGGACACTTTTTCACGCCTGCATATGGACATCTTAGGACCACTACCTACTACCAAAGAAGGATACAAGTATATACTGCTGATTGTAGATTCCTTCAGTAAATATCCAGAAGCATTTCCACTGAAAACCCAAGAATCTAAAGAAATAGCTGAAATACTTTTTGCGGAAATATTCTCAAGATATGGAGCACCCCGCGTCATTGTCAGTGATAGAGGTCAAAACTTCCTAAGCAAACTTGTAACAGCTGTATGTGAAATTTTTCAAGTTACAAGACATTTCACCAGTGCCTACCATCCACAAACAAATTCAACATGTGAGAGGATGAATAGTACTATTGCTCAGTGCTTGCGTACCTACATCAACCCAGAACAAACAAACTGGAACAAACTTCTACCTGGTGTTATGATGGCTTTACGAATGAGCCCATCAACTCAAGCGTCAGACTTGTCACCATACCATCTTGTATTTGGAAAAGAAATGAACTTACCATTCGACACTTCTCTGATACCTAAACAAGGCCTATGTAAAGATGCGAAAACTCATGTGAATGATCTCATGTCACATCTTCAGATTGTAAGAAACATCGCCAAAAAGAACATCAAGAAAGCTCAAGACAAACAAAAACAGCAATACGACAAGAAGTCCAAATTACAAGAATTCCGTGTAGGACAATTTGTGTTACTTCACTCCACAAAAGTTCCACAAGGATTGTCACCAAAGTTACATAATCCATGGGATGGTCCCTTCTATGTGACGAGAATCGGACCAAACAACACATATAAAATACGGAGATTCTCAAACAATAAGGAACTGAAGTCCTTCATTCATGTCAACAGATTGAAATCGTACAACATTCCAGATCATCGTCCTAGCTTAGACCCGCCGAATCCAGATGAACCCATTGACGACACTCATCTACCCCCAGACGATGATCCTGATGTACAAGATCCTAATCAACCTGAGCCAACTTTGTCTCACTCTCAGTCAAACGCCAATCCAACTTTGGATTTGCCATCAACGCCACCTCAGAACTCGTCAGACCCCTCTCCACAAGCCACAGAGAACTTCTCCAATAAGACTTACTATGTTGAAAAACTACTACGCTACAAGTTTGTCAACGGCAAGAAACATTTCCGAGTCAAATGGCTAGGATACAGCGAACGCACATGGGAACCTGAGGAAACTCTTCCTCCTTCTTTGGTTCGCGAGTTTCACATTTCCAAAACACAAACCGGCTCAGCCCGCAAGAAGAAAACAAAACTGACTTGCTTCAAGTAGATGAATGTTATGGTCTAATTCTTACTCTGTACCTACCCTTTCCTACATTCATATTTCTATCATTGCTCCCTGAGCCACTCGTTATGTTCATTGTTAATATTTTCACATATTGCTCAAAGGTTGTTTATTGTTATTTTGGCTTTATTTGATATTAACGGTGTATTCATGACCATTGCCCTGATCTTTCTCACTTCCTTCCTTAGGTACCCCAGGACTTCTGACCAATTTCCTCATCATATGTCTTGTTTCCCTTCTTGGCCTTGTGTCTACCAGTAATGCGACCACTATACAGCGGTTAAATTATGGTGTTCTGTTCGAACAACACCAGCAGCTCTATCTAGGACAGGAGTATTGGTCACATACCTTCGAAATACCTCTTCCCAAGAAAGTGTACTTACACCGAGAGCTCTACTGTAACAACGCCCCACAGTGCAAGTATGGAAAATACATCATCAAAACCCTTAACACATTGAGAACCCAAACCATGGCAAGTGTTAACTCGACGGTTCATGAGATTCACACTCTACTACCACAGAGCCGTATTCAACGTCCACAACCTTTTGTTGGCTCATCTCGATCCAAGCGTGGTCTCTTTGATTTTGTTGGACAAATCTCCAAGTCACTTTTCGGCACTGCTACATCTGATGACATTGCCACTCTACAGCGTCATATGCAAGTCCTTAATCGCAACAACGTCAAAATCGCTAAAGCAATGGCTGTCCAGGAAAAACACTTGTCTTCATTCATTTCCACGGTTGATGCACGATTCAATAATGTTATGAATGCAATTGAGAAAAATCATAATGACTCTTTAGCTCTAACCGACCTTCTTCATCGAACAGTTGATTCAGTTGAACGTGAGTTTGTTTTACTAGAACAGTTGATCCTGAAACAAACTAATGCCTCAGCCACCTTAAACCTTGCCCTAGAACACCTCAAAATTAGCATTCATGAGTTAATCAAAGGAAAGTTGTCCCCATTTTTGATAACACCTCATGTTATTAAATCTTCACTCAACCAAGTTCAAGGTATTATTGACCAGAAATACCCCCAATTTCATATTATTCATAAAAATCCTTTGTATTATTTTTCATATGGTGACTTTTTGTATGCAAGGACACACTCAACATTGTTTTTGACCTTGAAAATTCCCATTTCGCCATTCAAACAACCACTTTTGTTGTACACAGTCTATTAAATGGACCTCACTGCATGCTCATTCCACTTTTAACACTCCCGCTTTGTCCTGATAACTGGAACATTCAGCCTCCACAAGACATACACAACATTGTCATTCACAGAACCTACCTATTTTGGGCAAACCTTTCCATTGAAGCACCAGATTTCATTATTGAAAACATACACACAAAGAAACGAATCAACATACCAACAAGCATTTGCATCACACCACTCAAGGCTTACAGACTTCGCAATTTGTTAAAACAACCCTATACAGCTTATTTCTTGTTGTCCCATCATCAGTATTTTAGGCTTCTCCAATAAAATCTACCTCTATTATCTGGGATAACAAGCTTGCCTTGTGTGAAAGGTGTGTGAAAGCATTATTGATATTGTTTATACTTATATACTTTTTCATGATTTTTATTGTCACCTTAAAACAATTTACAATTATTGTGTGACAATTTTGAGCTTTATACCATACATTTTTCTGGTATGTATACTGTGTACATAATCTTTTGCCTTTGTACAATGAAATGCATTAAATTTTGTTCTGATATTTTTGTGATTTTTCATGCATAATGATGTTCTTATGCAATACTCAGTAGATTTTTTTTAGTCGCATAGCTTCAGTTGTTATATTCCTTAGATTTTTTTTCTTTTTGAAGTTTTTCACCAATTTTTAACATTTTTTGTATCTTTGGGGACAAAGATTTTTGAACCAGGAGGGATTTATCATCAGGTCATATTGACCCTCTGATATATTTTATAATAAATTGAGTTCTGACTTTTATAAATTAATTCATACATTTTATTTCATAAAATAATTAATTTCATTTGAGATTTTTAAGAACTTGTGTCATTTTCAGCATTCTTTTATCTTAGAAAAACAAGTAACACTTTGACTAGCTTAAAGCCATAAAGTTAAGAAGTTTTGTACATATTCACACATTTTCTGGCGATGTGAAATTCTGATTTATTTACTGACAAATAACGTTTACGCAAAGCCACGCAATTTGATTAAAAATATCTTTTGAAGTCTACTTCACTCAATTAGTGTCAGTCCATCGGATTAAGGTTCTTTGTTAAGATTGGTATTTTTCTATCTTTCGGGTGCGAGGCCCCCGACAGGTAAATAATTGTGTTCGCCTTTGATATGTTTACATTTTACCCTGTATGTGCCTTACCTTGACCAAGTGATTTTTTGAGTCGAAGCCCAGCGCGTCACTTTTGCTGGACACTTCGAAAATAAAAGACGTATATTTTATTTCAACGACTTGGTCATATTTTACAGGTAGGCAATATTTTATATTACTTTTATAATTATGCTTTGATTGTACATATGTTTTATATTTCATGATCTCAGGGTAAATGTGTTCAAATTAAATATATTTTTGTAGCAAATTGATGTAGACCAGTACTTTATCTTATTTGATTTTCTTTGTTCTTGTTAGATTTAGTCATTTACTTAATTTCGAATGTATGTCGTAGATATGCGTAGCTCAATGAATTGAGATATACAAATGTTAACATATATCGATTGAAAATTATCTATTTTTAGAGCTAAAATAATTTTCTCTAAATTTCTCAGTAACGCCAAATTACATTTTCTATAAAATTATGTATACAGCATTTTTCCGGAAGTTTAGATGTCACATGACCAGTTCTAAATTTACTCTCGCCTTTGTTTACTTGGGTCCACTTCCGCCCAAAGTGAAAATGCCTTGGCACAAGAAAAACTTTGTTAAACTCATTCAATAACTTTGTTAACTTTAACGGGATGAAGATGTAAGTTTATAACATTGCATATTTTGATTACAACTCATACAGATTTTTATTATTATTACGCACTTCCATATTTTTATACCTTTTTATGTCAATGCATGTGCATTGATGTTGTTTATGTTTTTATTAGGCATTTGCATACCCTTTTTGTTTGTTTTGATTTCATAAGTTAAAGTCCAGATTAATTTCCAATTATATCTAAATGAAAGGTAGTAACTGTTAAATGAAATTATGAAAATAAATGAATAAATATGTAAATTGAGATTATGCAATATGACCCTATGTTTATGTCTGCTCCTTCATAACTTGTGTATCTCATCATGGCTAAGTAAAGTTCTCTACCATTCAAGTTAATTTTCCCCATCTTAATTGTTATTATTCAAACTAATTCCCCTTGTATTTGTTTATTAATTGTGTAATATTTGTGCACATGTAAATCATAAGGTTGTTTATATAATGTGGTCATTGAATAATTTTCATTATCTGTTGCATTATTTTTAATTGTGCAAAGACTCATTGTTTATAATCTTGTGTTTTATTATGTCATGTTATATTATGCAATACACTTTTGCTGGACACTTCGAAAATAAAAGACGTATATTTTATTTCAACGACTTGGTCATATTTTACAGGTATTATTATCAACACCCCAAATTTCAACATGACACTACTCGGTCGCGATGGGATTACTAGATTTTACGTATTTTTTCAAAATAAGACAAAAGTACATCTCAAGGCACTTTTTTTTTTAACTCGCATGGTTTTTTGTAAAAATTAAGGTCAGATTGTCATAATGGAAAATTGTGTAAAGTGAGAGCGAAATGAATTTTAAAAATGATTTATAAATTAATTTTGATCATATTCCATTACTTTACACATAATTCACTTTATATACCACTCACGGTAGCTCAGTCGACAGATCGCTCTCTCCTTGATCGGGAGGTTATGAGTTCGTTCCCCAAGAGTTACCATATGAATGGCATTGGGCCGACCATGCATATGTTTAATATCCACCAGGATCTTATAAGTTTCCGCATTTCTCAATCTAACCCCATTTCTGCACCACATTTCATAAAATAGAATAGATAATGATATTTATTGCCCGCTTTTCATAATCAGGTTAACTCATTCACTGAACTCTTGAAGAGGTACCGGGGTGACTCATTTTTGCTATTTTTTTTTTAAAGATAATTCCTTGACATTTTATTGGGAGTTGAACTATGTTCAATCTCCCATGGTCCTTTAACATGCGCAGTAATTTGTGTTGATTATATAGGGCTGAAAGCGAGGCTACTATGTCGCCCGATTTACTCCGATGATATTCAACAGAAAACATTAATAAACATCAGAGACAAATAGTTCATGCCATTTTCTCCTGAATTAATCAAATTTTCATAATGTAAGTAAATGCAATTATAAAGTAATCTTAATTTGAATATTAGATTTCGTCAAAGTACATATATGTAAAACTAAATTATACAGAACTTTGAAGTTTTCCGTAATGGAACTCATTTTTAGTGTAGCGTCATACACTGAAAGAGATACGAACGACAACTCTACATACTGACGGCAATCGTTAAATTTAGTCCTATTCAAACTTTTCATGAACATTTTCTTGGTTTAATTGAATTCCTTAATGCATAAAATCTTAAGGAAACATGCGAATTTATTACTAAATCAGCATTATCACCTGCCAAAAGCGGTAAAACTAGTACTCTGTTATAAATATTAAGGTAAAGATCCATACCACGTAAAATAACGTTATGTGACGTTATTCTCGTTTGTGACGTTATTACGTCAAACGCGCCCGACGCTTATTCTATCAAAAATGCCTGACGTCGATTTCACTTACCGTAAAAAAAAGGTACATTAATTTCCAAATAAAAGGCATAAATATACAATGTTCAGTTATTTTCCGGGATGCATGATCGAAGGAGAGTTTAAATTTAGATGATTCGTCAAACCGAAAGTACAACAAAGATGGCATGGAAGATTCATTGTCTCGAGTACAAGATAACTAAAAGACTTCGACAATCGGGTCGTTTTTTGTCTCTGTAAGTTGAAGAAATACAGAGTAACAAATAAATGGTTCTCTTGTCGAAAGTCATTATCGTTTGCTTACATGTTTGTACATAGGCTTAGTACATAACCATTTTCGAACCACGTACGGCTCTGAAAGTATTCAGGTACCTAACTACTTTGCTTCAATATTCCGATTTTTATATGTCGTTTTTCTCTTCTCGATTGTTTGAATTAAAATATCGTCCCCTGGGGATTGACTC
>PRKT01000680.1:109152-140749 GCA_003671525.1 Saccostrea glomerata
GCCAGTATCCACTCCGAAGGGTTCTGTCAGTTTGTTGTCATGTATTACTTGGCACTCGATGTTTTCGTAGAGGGACTGGATGATGTTCACCAGTTTCTGCGGGATGCCATAGTGTCGTAGGATCCTCCAGAGGGATGCTCTGTGAAGGCTATCAAAGGCCTTCTCAAAGTCAACAAACACCAGGTAAAGTGGGCTGTTCCACTCGTGCGACTGCTCAAGTATCTGGCGGAGAACGAAGATGTGGTCAATGCAAGATCGTCCTTTTCTAAATCCAGCCTGCTCCTGTCGTAGGATGGTGTCCACTGCTGTGGTGGTGCGCTGGAGGATGATGCGGCTAAAGATCTTGCTCGTGAGGGACAGCAAAGTGATTCCTCCTTCTACGGTATATACAATATGTATAATAAATGAGAAAAACATACGTCGAACAGACCAAGGGGTCTATATCAGATGGGGAATGGGGATATTTCTGTCTTCAAGCACCCGTGAATAGTATAGCAATAGATATCAGTCGCTAATAAGATAATGTGCAATTTTATGCATTACCATGATTACTGTAATGATAGTTAGACTTAAACCCACAAATAACAATATGACAGTAACAAAAAAGGGAATACATGTATAAGATGATAAATAGGAATGCCTATGAGATCACAGAGGGTGATATAAAAAGGAATAAGGAAAAGGATAAAATTTCAATCCAACATTTCACAAAATCAACTCTGTTAGTTAAGCCGAGTGCTTACAATGTTATAATTATACAATTAGGTTGTTCGTGCATGGTTTAATCATGCATTAATCATTAAAAACAAAGATAACCAGTTTCAGTTTAGATTTTATGGCATCTTCGCTAGCCAAGGGTTTCTGATACGCTACTCTCCTCATAAAAAGTAGTGTATCAGAAACCCTTGGCTAGCGAAGATGATTTTATGGATTTATGTCAAGATTGTAGCTTTTTATTTGAATGAAAAATTATTAATACTGTCTCATAAAAGTTGTGACAGTGTTTTTTTTTTCAAAAACAAATCAATTTTCCAACATACAGAATTTATTGCATAATTACCTTAACCCTTTGATCACAAAATCAATAAGGGTCTCCCTCGAGCCACAGAGAGTTGCTGTGTAAAATTTCAATGCAAAGGCTTCTTGAAAGTGTTACAGACAGACAGAAAGACACACGGACAGATGCACAGACCTAAATTTAGTATCCCCACTTTCAGTGAAAGGGGAGACAATTATATAAGTTTTTTTTTGTTGATGTTAAACTTGGTTTATCAAGATACTTGTTTAAAAAAAAATAGCATAACTTTCCCAGTGATTATTCAGTTCTTTCTTTTCCTACATAAATAGTTTTTGATATCATATTGAGCTTAATAATATTATACACCTACACATTTATCTATTTTAACATCAATATGCACTAAGCAACACAGTTCCAAAAAGCCAGATAATGTATTGGACCAGCATGCAAAACTTGTATCAAACCATTTTCCCCCAAATGAATGAAGAGTCCTTCCCAAACTTATGAGTTAGGACTTTGTGCTGTGTCATGTAGCATGATAAAAAGCTGGAGAAGAAAAAAATCTTCTTTTTTTTTTTATTTCATTATTAGAATACAATTTTATAGAAGTATAATTGAACTGCCTAAACTCCAATACAAGTCAAATTGAACCATCTTGGATGTCTTGATTAAATGTTTTTATTTTAGGCACAGAGCAACAGAAAAGAGTTTTTTTTAAAACTAGACCAAGTTCATAATGCATGTATTATTCCTCAGGTACTTTTAATATACAAGTATACATACAAATTAAATATTCAGTACCTATAATGATGTTCATCAGCTCAGACAATTTCAGGTTCGAGAATCTGTGTCAAAACTCATGGAACAAATGCTCACTGGATCCATATCAAAATATCACTTTAACATAGAACATTCTATTTACTCAGGGAGTTGTTGACTTTTAAAGCATCATACCAATGACTTTTCATACCAATTTTGCATAGATCAGTTTTTCCAAGGAGGGGTCCTGCCATCCAAGGTCACTTTTAGTAAAATTCACTGTTATCTTAGGACTTTCAGTAAGGCGGGATATTCTTGATGTTATGTATTTAGCCTCTAAAATTTACACAGCTTTCATTCATCGTTGAAATATATGTGGCCGGGATAGAAATTCAGGACATATAAGAAAGTAAGATTACCGGTAAGTTGTCTAATGATTGTCAACAATGATTAAAAGTACCTGATGTTATTAATTTTTAACTAATGAAAATTTATTTGCCATTTGAAAGACACTAGTGCTGAGAATACTACGTCTTACTAAAAGTCTAAGGATGGCAGAGAATAATTGTACTGCTAGGTTAAGTATGTACATTTAATAATTCTGCAATGTCCATGGGAACACACACACTCACCACTAGATCCGCCATGAAAATTTCAATCAAAAAGCATTCCTATAGAAATTATAGTATACTATGGAAAGGAAAAAAAAATATAAGTGCTGACAAAAATTATTGTGTAAGGGTGATTTTGACAGCTCGGTCAGAGTACATAAAACAACTATTTTTTTATTGTTTGACTTACTTAACCCTTTTAATTATGAACTCTTTCATATATTTATAAAACCTTATTGATTTTAAAAATACATAAATTACTTCACATTTTACCAATTAAATGACATAGCTTTAGTAATGATGCTCTCAATGCAATTCTAGTCATCAACTATGGAGCTTGAATTTATTAAACGAATTTGAGTAATGTACGGAAAACCTCGATCATTCAGTGCTAGAGTGTCCCTAGCTTAAGAAGGCGAAGGGGATCTCTGCCTTCCAAGGATATGATCGCCTGTAAGCACGGTGTTTTAAACAAACAAACAAACATTACAAAGTGGAAACACTGAACATATTCATCTCCGCGTACATTAATTTGATCTATTTTATATGGTATATGAATAAAAACATGATAAACAACGTTGAACCTTACTTGGACAGGTCCGAGCATTTCCTGAGATCAGAAACCAGACGTTAAAAAGATGTGGCAAACAAACCACTTATTTGTATCTATGAATAGCGAGAAATGTATTACATAGACACAAAAAGTAGTAAAACGTGCCACTTCTCTAAATTTTTAATCAACTAAATCGCATCCAAACTACCCATGTTGAAACTGAAAGTATTTTCTTCTTTCACTTCCGTCACAACGTCACACATGCGCATTAACGGTTTATAGAATATTCCGAAGATTGAACCCGATTACTATTATGCTTGTGAATCGTGAAAACGAATTTTTGGCCGTCTATGCATTAAATATTCAACTTATGATTTAAACCATACTTATTACTGTTCTATTATCGATAGTTTCAAATATTTAAAGCGATTTTTACACCCAAATCCTAAAAGTATAGATGTTAAAAAGATTTTTCAAATTATCATTTTTCAGCAAATTTGGTTTAAAAATGTGAAATTTTCTTGTTTGATGCCCGCTGCCCCACTTAATTTTTATGCCATATAAGGGAGAGAACATTGGAAAATAACGTGTTAATTTTAAAAAGAAATCTGTAGTCAGAATATCAAGCAGCAATTTATTTTTACTAGTAATGAACTTTATAATTTTGAGCTAAATATGTTTAATTCGCCCTAGAAAGTAATATTAGGTGGATCAGCAGATTAAAAAAATAATTAAACATTTAAACAATCATATTTTCTCTATGATTCATATGTTAAAAAAATTCTTTTGCTTTTAATTTTAGAAAGCTAGAATAAATATCTTAATTTCCACATTTCCGTCATTTCACGAGACAATGTCTATTTTTAGTAACAATCCTTTCAAAAGGAGGCCCGGTTGACCCCGAAATTTACACTGATCTGGAAAGGACAAATACTCAGTTAAGATTCTGAAAAGTTTCAACAAAATCTGTAGTTCCGTTATTTCTATAGGATGGTATGGATCTTTACCTTAAAAACCAAAAACGGACACCGAAATTTTCGTAAAATAGCGATTAAAAACAACAAAATGTGTTTTTAACTTGGTATTGCTTTTTTCTTCACAATATTAAAAGAGATTAAGTTCTGACGTACTCCATGTGTAATGTTGAAATACATGTACATTTTTATTCACAGAGAAGTTTTATATAACAAACCTGTTGGCTTTTAAAAGGATGCTGTGATAAAATCCACATTTTATCAACATTATTATTCCTGCGAAACTGAAATTTTCATACATCTACATCTACATATTACAGCGTTACATCATACCTGATGATTATAAGCTGGCCCTGCGCAAACGGACCTCTAAATATTAATTATAAAACGTATGAGAAAAAAAAGAAAAAAGCCAACTAAGTGCCATAGAAGGTATAAATAAACCTAGTGAAATGAAAAACAATTTACAAAACTGTACAGGAAAAATGTGTATTTACATTGTGTTCTACTTGTTTTTATAAATATAAGAGTTATCGGACATAGCATGAGACCAGAGTTCTGAACTGGTCCAGAGAGGCCACCACAGCATGTGGGAGAGAATTCCACAAGGTTACTGTATGGGGAAAGAAGCTAAATTTATAATAATCTGTTCGTGTACTGAAAGACTGAAAGTGAAGAGGACTAGTATTACGTGTAATGGTCGTTGTCTGGGGTACTAAATAATTATAAAGGTTTTGATCTATAGCCACTAATTTGTGTATAATTTTAAATAACATTATAAGTCTACATATATTTCTTCTATTGTCTAATGTTGGCCAATTTAGATGTTGTAACATATCTGAGACATTGCTAGTATTGTGGTATCTATGTGTGCCATATCTTGCAGCTCGTCTTTGAACATTTTCTAGTTTATCTTTAAGTTTTTTTTGTATGAGGTGCCCAAACTGAAGAACAGTATTCGAGGTTAGACCTGACCATTGCTTTATATGCCAAATATTTTGTTTCTTCATTTTTTATCTGCAAATTTCTTTTTAGAAAACCCAGTATCTTATTTGCCTTAGAAGTTATATTATTAATATGCGGTTCCCAGGACATGTTGTAGGATAATGTTACCCCTAAATATTTTGCTGTCTTTATAGATTCTAATGTGTGTCCTTTCAGATTATAGTATATTTTACTGGTGTGCGAGATCATAACGCATGGGTAAAGGTGCAAAGGAAAAATATATTACATATTTGAAGACTTTGAGAAGTGATATAAATGATCAGCCGCCTCTAATATGAATATAATGGCAGTGTCCATGTTTTGCAATGGGAAACCCAAAATATGTGTAGGATTAAAAAGTAATAGAAGAACCACAACGGCAATATGTAATAAAGATTCTATGACAATTTTGTCAGTGGTTTTTAGAGGAGTTGCGGATAAGAGATTGGTATACCTGAAGCTTAACAAACATATGGATGGAAATCACGATTAATAAATACCCTCCCGCTTTTCAAGCAGGGGTATAAAAAAGGACTAATGTAGGCAGGCAAGCATTATGGTCCATGCATTTGTTTGTTAGCCAATGTCTCTGAATGTCTTTCTCAAGCAAGATTGATCCAACTCAAAAAATGTGAAACAGTTGGCTGTATTTGAAATAATAATACTGTTCACTCTCTTAACCTCCCAATCAAAGATTTTATTTACACCATGTTCAACTCCCAGCTTTCATTTCTTTGATTTCCAAAGGAACTTTCCGGATCTGAGCGGCTGACATGGTTGGGGAGTGGAGATGTTACCCAACGAAGAGCAACCAAGACAGTCTAAATTCAGTTTTCCACTCTTTATTACAGTAAACAATCCATTTTAATATCTATAATTACAATAAATAATTTGACAAATGATACTAAACGTTATTATAAATATAACTACTTATCATATAAAAAAAATTTAACCTGTAAATAAAATAAGCAATTGAAAACTTAATAATTTTGACCTAAACAAGTCTACAAAATTAGACAAAACACAGCTTTCCACTGCTGAATTGTCTCACTGAGCTACAGTTATACCTCCATGCATGCCCTGCATATTTCAGTATTTCTTTAAAGTTTGCAATAGTTATTTATAATCTGTATCTGAATTTGTAGTTACTTCTATACTGACATTCAGTACTTTTTAATTTTCTAAAGCACGTTTAAAATAATGTTACTTCTATACTGACCTTCAGTACTTTTTAATTTTCTAAAGCACTTTTAAAATAATTACCGACCTTTTGCATTATCTTGAAACATTATTTTCTGTACTAGTAATTCATACAAACACCTGAACTCTGATCAGCCCCAATCTCCTTGGTTGCTTCCTCCTTTTTACCAAATACATCTTCCGATAAAGAAGTAAACAACTGCATTCTAATGAATGGTGTGTGCTGGGAAATGTTCAAGTTAAAAGGGCACCCTAGTAGCCACGTATCTATTATCTCTCTTTGCCGAAGAGTGCAAATACACAAAAACATGTTACAATCTTATTTTCTTGTAACTTTTGTTATGATAATCTGATGAACTTTCGAATAAGCGTTTACTCATAAGTTTAGCAGGTTATATTATAAGGATTTAGGGGTTTGGAAAGACTGTTAACACGTATCGGTGATATAGTTGCAATTCTTTCAAAAGGGTTGAAGAGGTTGAAATTTTAAGACGTAATACATTTGATAGAGCTGTAATTTCTATTCATTGGTTAACATGTATATCTTTGTTTTTAATTTTGCAAGAAAAATGTTTCAAGTGAAAATTTAATGAAAAAGGGACATGTACAAACTTTGTAAAAGAGCTAAAAGTAATGATAGCTGATCCTTTAAAAGATAATTCAGGTGGGGTATATAAGAATTAAAATATTTCTAATTGTGTGTCGCAATATTCACATTAAATGCATTTCGTTTGTTTTTTTTTCATCTGTTGACTGGAAACTTTATATCTTTAATTGAAAAAAAGGCTGATTGCCTAAATAGCCTTTATAAATATAATATTATATGATATTAATTATAATAGTAACTTATTTAATTTATTCAACAATAATTTGATCGATGGGGCCACTATCACATGCATTATTGAATTCTATACTCTGTTTCCAGTTTTACAAACTTTTCCAAAATTAACAATCAAATAGAATAAAAGACTTAAAATTTGATATTTTTTAAAAAAAACATGGGGTTTATTTGATTACAAATCATTGTCCACTGAGAGAATGACCTAGTTGATTTAACTATTGTGCCTAGTAAAGCGTTCTTCGTGATTAGTAATCACTCTGTGTACTAGCTAAGATAGTGAAAAATGGAGTAGTGGTCGTAAAGATACTTAAGGGGATGAAGGATGTATGGTCACGTGACTCAGTTGATTTACGTCATAATCTCTGATAAAATATGTACAAAACGAGATTGAAACCACAGTACTTGTATAATTTTTTGACTGTTTGTTCGCGTTCACCATCTAGTATAAAAATATCCGAAAACATTTAAAATTTCTTGCAAATATTATCAAATTACGGAATAGATTAATCCACTCTGCCGTTTCCCTACGCTGTGCGTCCAGTGCGTCTTTGACGTCATAGTGGATCTCTTAGTTCAGTATGATCATACATGGTAAAAACGGGTAGTATAAAATCATGAAAACGGGCCATAATATGTACATGGTAGGGTATTTTGTAAATTTCAGAACGCAAAAAATATTTTTACATGGTTGTTGACGGAAAAGTTCCGTGGGTTTGTCTTATTTCGCTTATTTCAGGAATGTGTGACGTCATAGTTGGGTTTTCTCGTACTCGAGAAATGTAAACATGACACGTTTTTCTCATGATCATGACTCGTTTAACTTTGCCCGTGCAATATTGAGCTCAGCTTCACCAATCGATATTTTTACAGTTAATCAATACAATGACGACCTTGAACTTCGACGTAAATTTTCAAATATTGAATGACAGGATTTTTTGCAAATTAATTTTTTTTATGGTTCAAGTTGTCCTAAAAAAGTCGTAAATTTCCGTCTCCAGATGTGGTGTTACAAAAGAATTTTGCTTTTTCGAATCTTTAACCCTATTCATACTCTAAAATATTTTAAAAGACACATTTCCGCTGGTATATTTTTTATCTATGGTGAAAAATTTCAATTATCGAGCGAGTAATGGAACAGAAACACGGAGAATAAAAACTCCGCTCAGACACTGTGAGGCATGGTATTTGTCACTCAATATCTCAGAAATAAGTCTAGAAACCTATTGATATGTCTGCTTTATAGTATGTAGGACATACTAAATAAGACATATACAAAATATGAAAAAAAAATGACAGGTATTTTTTCAGCTAAAGGTCCTTCATCCCCTTAAATACCTAGTGAAAGTTACTTATGAATTCTTAAATTTACTAATATTAGAAGTAAATATACCCAATACATAGTAAAACTACTTTTAAGGTAGTGATTGTATGGACAGTAAATTTACTAGTCTTCCCAATGACTTTCACTATAGCTAGTTATTTTTGTCAGTGTCTTATCAATATCATTCTGGCACTTAAAAGTAAATATTCATCATTTATTTTATAAAACTAGATACTGTGAGCGATTAGCTCACTAAATGATACCCCCGCCTCTACATAGTTATCATTACAAAGTCCATGTTTTGCTGTGGCCTGGAAACCTAAAATATGTGTCGTATCAAAAAGATAAATAAGAGGTGCACAATGGCAATATGTAATAAAGATTCTGTGAAAGTTTCATCAAATTTCATTAAGTGGTATGAGAGGAGTTGCGGATAAGAGATTGGTACCCCAAAGCGTAACAGACGGACGAACGGACGGACGTACAGACGGACGGACGGACGGAATTAACGATTACTATATACCTTCCCGCTTTTCAAGCGGGGGGTATAATAGTTATGCTGAATATATTTTTTGAAATTATCATGGTTTCTTTAATAAAATAATATTTTTTTTAAAGTGGGATAATATTTCTGATTAATGTAGCTTTGTAAATTTAGATACATGTGGCTATTATATCACGCAAAAATTTGTATTTTTTAAATTCTATTATTCATCTTTGAAATAAAATAATATCAGCAAGTAAAATATCAATTTTAAATACACCTTCTCTCTTTACATCGCAATTATTAAAAAATGACTAGGGAAAACTCTACGACTGGGCAAAAATGCATGGGGAAGGATGCTGCTTTTATAAAATATATTTTTTAGCCGTAGAGTATGCCAGTCCATTAAACTCGAGAATTAAGCATTTTTTCCTAGGTTTGTCACTTCACCATATACTACTAATACTGTCTAACAGTGGGATTCGAATCCGCGAGGTTATGATAACCTCCTTGCATGTACTTCGACACTCTAGAGCAGATTCGCTTACCACTGTACCACGCGGGTGACCCTTTTTGTAACATAAATATTGTATACAAAAACGCGGGTAAGGCATATATATCCAATCTACCCCTTTACTTGAAAATGATTGCCAATTTTAAGGTGTTTCTCACATTGATTCAACAGTTTTTCGCCAGTTCTAAAATAAAACCTAATTAATAAAGTCTTTTCATAAAATTCTTTAAAGATATCAACAATAAACTTGGATATAAACTTTATTTAGACATTACGACAAAAATCAATACATGTACACTATTTGCAGTAAAACATTAAGTAACATTATATTTGTCTTAAATATATATTTTAGGAGTAATATGAGTAAAGAGAAAGAATCAGTCTGTAAAATTATGACAAAGAACTTGTTCTATTGATATTTTTTTAGGTTGAGGCGACGTCTAAATTTTAACAGGATATTGAGTTTGAAGACAAAACATCAAATGGTTATCCTAAATATTTGACAATGGATAAGAAATAAAATCAAGAAATGGATATAATATGAAACGCAATGTTCATTCGAAGATATAATGTATATGATCCCTGAAAATACAGTCCACATACATGTATGAATAAACATTATACATAAAATTATATACGAAAAACACGTTCCATATGATTTTAGGATGAAAAGTAACGTACACATATTGTGCAAACTATTTAAGAATAATGAAAATGGGATATAAGATAAACAGAAATATGCATGTGAATACCAAGTCTACGATTTGTATGTTCTTAATTGTCCCTACTAAAAAAACATGACAACAGTAATCTTAAAGTTTCATCCTTGAAATCGATATTATCAATTTTTTAAAAGCTTTTTTAAAAGTTTGTTCAAAAGCACACTCTCTTGATTGTGTTTGATCGTGTAAGAGGAGTAATTTCAATATTTCGTAATTTTTCCTAAAACATATGATACTTTTCGTAAATTCAGCGTATTGAAAAGGACGATTATAACCAACACTTAAAGACAACAAAAAAGGACGCTACTCTTGCATTTGCGCTCTAAATTTATAAATCATATGGTAGAAGTAAGCAAATACAATTGCTACAACGTTCTTCCAAAAGGATGCATTCACAGTTTAACGCAAAGCTAATCAATCCCATTTATTACATGTAGTTTTACAAAAAAAAAAATAAATGGAATATTGTACGAGGCATTCAAAATGAATAAACACCTAATTTTCCAGCAGATTGAAATTCCTTGTTAATGATACTTTGGATGACATTAGATGCAGAAAAAAAAATAACTGAGAGTCTCAGAATTTTTTATGAATTAAACTGCAGTGATTAGTTACTTCCAAAACTCGCTCAGATAGTCGGGATTAATTTTATGGCGGTCATCAACCTGATGCAGAGGGCAATTCATGGAAATTCCCGTCCTCAACTTCTCCTCCTCAATAAAATTATCCTCGATTTCCATACCAATAATCTGATTCTTTTTTTCAAGGCAAGTAAATCCTACTGTATACGAAAGATGTTTGTGAAAGGTATTTGTGATATTCTTCAAAATTGTGTCAAAGCCTTGTCTTATTGCTACTGTGATTTCTTTTTCCAAACACCCGCCTGCTTCAGAGTGCAACATTTGAAGTTGGATCGAGTTACCTGTAACAGCAACAACCAGATAATGATCTCTGCAATTGAACATTGCTGTGTTTTTGTACAGACATGTTGTTCCTTTACTTCGTAAGACTTCCAAATCGTTCATTTGCATTAATGTCACAACAAGGCGGTAAAATAAAAAGAAAGGCAAGAAGTCAAAAAGGAACACTAAAACGGAGGTTTTTGACTCTGTGTTTTGAATAAATTCTTTCTGTGCGATGTCAAACTTCTTTTTGTTCATAGATGGCACATAATGACATTCCTTTCCGACGGCTATCAATCCTAGCCTCATCATGTACGTCAGCAAGGTTGTCTTGTGATCCAAATAATGTCCACCATTTCTTCTTATTTCATTGGTTCTTTCTAACACCTGTGATTTCTTATCCTCTTGTTCCCATATTCCATCTAAAAGTGTATCTTTCAGATTTCCTGTTTCGTAATACTCCTTCCAGTCTATTTTACTTGCGTGTATCCCTTTCACGTGTAACTTGTCTGTAATGATGGTTTTGAATGCGTTTATAAACCATTGGACGTCTATGATTACTGATTCTTGAAGACCTTTCTCATTAAAGAAAAGACATTTTCCAGCATCATGATAGTATCGAAGCATGTCAACAGCATTTTCCGTCTTGGCATCTTCTTGGACTGGCAACCTTCCATGTAGGTCATTAAATGATAATATCGGTTGATTTTCGCTTTTTTCATTGATTTCATCATTGAGGAAAACCCATTCATGAGGTATCTTCTCGCTCCACCTTGCGTTTAATGTGATATCTATGATGCATTTCTCTAGATCAACTAAGGGTTGAGCGGCTGGAAAGCGTGTTAAGAAACATCTGTCTTCTCTTATATACTGGTTCGTGTCAGAATCGTTCGGTAATGCATTGTATAATGATTGCAAAAGAGAATCTTTGTTCTGTAAAAAGAATTTAGAATCATCCTGCATGTACTTTACAAAATCAGTAATATAAAAGATTACCTTTTAATTTAAATACATGTCATGTTTATGCAAGAATTAATTGATCAATAATGTTTTCTGAGAATTGCATTATCACATAATTTATGTCTTTTTATAAAATTAAATTAAGAATTACCTTATATAATGATTTATCCCAGTGTGTTGCTACAATAAGTACTTCTACTTGGTCGTCACTTCCATGTTTTACAGATGAACAATAGGTGTGGATAGATTTCAACCAAAACACAAAGTATTCTGAAACAGGAGCCTTATTCATTAGTATGACAGTAATAAAAAATCCTACGTATTTCTTTCATAAGAAATATGCAGAAAAATTATCGTAAATGGTTTTTCACATTCTTGTAGTCTAAAATTGTTAATGACTCCTAAACAAAAATTGAGGAATTCCAATTTCTAACTGATTTTTTTTTAATGGCACAGTATTAGAATAAGATTATACCTTTGTATGTCCATCCAGAGAACACTGTGTCCGTCTGATCACACACCTCCTTATCTACCACCTGGTTAACGTCTTTAGAGGCGTCTACAACCACTATATAAAAGGCTCTCCTGGTCAGGTAAATCTGGTGACAGGCGTAGTAAGCACACTGTCCCCCAAAATCAAAGAACGTTAGTGTCTTATCTGAAGGTCCACTCCTCTTTTCCTCACTCCTCTCAAAAATATCTCTACCCCGGGTCCCTCCTGTGAGATAGATTCATTGTAGAATATTATATGATAATAAAACATACATTGTTTTCCAATTTGTACAATAGAAAAAAAAAATCTTAATCTTCATATGAGCATAAAAAAGAATAATAATTCCATTGTTTTATTTAAAACTTTACTTAGTCCTAGGTATTATTACATTAAGTGCTTAATTATTTTCATGAACAATTTCATATCATACTAAGTTTCAGAATGAAAATAGGGGGCTTTCTTTTACCCTAGTTCAGTACTATTATCACATAAATAGTGAAAATATACCGATTCTGTACCGTGAGATATGGATGGCCTCACTATGCCCCATATATCAACGACAAATCCGACATATTGTATATCATATCAGCGTGCATAAATGGGAAGTACATGTAACATATGAATAAAATTAATGAACGTGATTTTATGGAAATAAAGATGTCATTCCAGGGGAAGAACCTGTAAGTTGGAAGAACTTATTTCTGATCCTTTTGTGTTAAACAATTGAATATGTTCAAATCAAAATTAACATGTGATATAATTCTTGTACTATCCTTTTAACTTAATGACCTACAATTGCCTCGATTAGATTTTAAAGAAAAAATGTGTAATATATACTTGTCAAAATTTGTAAGTCCCCACTTTTATTTTTTTTTCTAAAAAGTTCAAAACCTTAATATAAATGTACTTGTTGCATACAATTTTCCCTTTTAATTTGCAATGCTAACATATCAAGGCCAAAAAATTGTAATCGAATGTGTAATTACTCGACCGTGACCGTTTTTGTTAGAGAGCATGAAGTTCGAGTTCCCTGTGTTTTTCGGGTGTATTCTTCATATTTTTTCCTTCCTTGTGTTCTAATATTTTAAATTGATAACGAAAAACAGAAACACGTTTGGTTAAAATGCGGTGTATATCCACACAACAATGTGAAAGCGAAGTTGGAATGGCCCAAGCTGGTCGTAGTATATGACTTTTTTTTACTTAAAACCTTTACGCAGTACAGTTAAGGTGCGCAATGAAAATATCGACTAAATTTTGTATTTAAAAATGTATTTGTAATCGGGGTGGCGATTATTTTTAGTACATTATTTATATCGTATAAGTGTAATTATGATTAATAACTCCATATCGAGGACGATTATATTTTATATTTAAACTAGTCACATGATGTGGCAGTCACGCGATTTTAGCCCATTGACTTGAAGTATTGATGTTACATATAAATATCACTAGTGCAACGGCATAACCAAGTTAAATTTCCAAGTTTATAATATAAATATTTTCAACACTCATTGCAGTTTCTAAAAAGTGCTGCAATCATGTCTAAGTTCTGCGATTTCATTGTTAAAATTATACTTGTATGACAGAAGGCTATATTTATTGCTGGTCAGCGGCATGAAATATTGATATAATTAAATTGTTCTTAAGATTTCA
Organism: Saccostrea glomerata; assembly: GCA_003671525.1. Taxonomy (NCBI): domain Eukaryota; kingdom Metazoa; phylum Mollusca; class Bivalvia; order Ostreida; family Ostreidae; genus Saccostrea; species Saccostrea glomerata. Next base: position 123,145 of record PRKT01000680.1, read on the forward strand.
TCAGGATCGCAGCACTTTTCAGATTCCTTAAAATGAAATGTAAAAGGTTACTTTGATCAATAGAGTGTATGCCCTTGCACTAGATCGATTTATTATGACCCCCTACATTACCCTCCGATGTTCTTGCATACAAATATACGGCAATGTCAATTAAATACGTAATGTACAGAAAATATATATATTAATAGAATAGTGAAGAAAACATTAAATTTAAGTTATTGGCCCATAGAATATCTATAAATAATATTTTATTTAATTAGAGAATACATATTTTGTTGAGAAAATATTACTTGATCTGTCTTTTACTGCATACAAACTACGTCAGGTTGTAAGAAATGACGTCATATTGACAAGTTTACTGCGATCAGTGACTTGTTTATAACTTGGTTATGTGGGATTTAACTAAGGACAAAAAAACACGCTGTAGTAAGTTTTTATGTAGTTTGACGATTTCATGCTGGTTTAATTAGCAGATAAACTCATTTTGTGGTATTTTAAAGAAATGCTGTATGACGTATATTGTGAATGATGTCAGAGTCAAGTTTTCCCGTATAAATTAGACTCCGCCTCTTTTTTGTAACCTTAACTGTGCTGCGTATAATTACCGTCCGAAAAATCTACAAAGGATAGCTGAATTCCTTTTGATCATTAGAAATCGCTAGATTTTCAACATACACAACAAAATCATCCTAGAGTTTATCTGGAAAATCAGTGGAACCGGAACCGGAAGTGCCCTCCCCTCAATGTCAAACTGTAGGAGTGGGAAATACATATAATGAGACATTATGTAACTACTGTCAGCAAGGGACAGGGACTTTCGGTAAGCCCCCTTCTTATCCTAATTTCAACCCTAACTTACATGTATTTAAGAAAATAGACCGGTGAGACAGCTTTTCCAGCAGCAGAATCTAGCGGAAATAGAGGAAGACATAGTCTCCACATGGAAAAACATTCAATAAAAGAACTTTTCTTAAGTAGCGTGAACTCTTCAAGGGACGGTTTGTCTCGATTTCGTTTGAATGGAGGATCAACAGTATTTAACGTTGTGACTTTTTAATTCTATAGGGTACCTTAAAGTTATTGCAGCCCGGAGGACCGGGCTGCTCTATACATATAAGTTTAAGTGTTGGTGTATGGGGATTGGGGTGGGAGTAGTTATGTAGAATTAAAGGTTTTCTAAATATTCAAAAGATTGTTAATCAGAATGTTCTTTCCGTTTATAAATTACGAGATACATAATATATTTACTTCCATAAAGTGAATCTGTAAAAAATATAAATGTTTTTCCTATTCAATATATAAATTAACTTATCATTTACTATCGAAACAACGACAGGTCCCTTTTTTTTAGAACATCGAATTTTACTTCTCGGATAAAAACGTACTCTGTACAGTTCGTGTTTTATATTTTAGAATTGAAAATTAATACAATTTTAAATATAAATGATGCGTGTGTCTATCTTCAATTTATATTTTGTGCAGCCAACATTTACTTGAGGAATTAATAAAGTTTAAAATGGTATCGTTTTTGATTGATTTTTATCCGACTAAAATTTTTTTTTAAATATTTGCGACTATCGTCTCCATCAATTAGACGCATGCCTTTTTATACATATCGAAGCGATTTGTTGATCATGATTCATTTTCGTTGTTTACTTTATATATTTCCCGGCCGACAATTGATGGTTACATCAATGTTTTCTTGTTGCATATTATGTTTAAGTGTTTCAATGACATAAATTAAGTGCGAAAAATTATTTTGTTACTTTTTTATCCTGTATACTTATTAAATTATACTGTTAAAATAATTCATTATAAGAGCTGTGTTATGCAAAAACTTGCCTGACGAATTTTGTAATAGTGTATATTCATGCACAAATGTTTTAAAAGAGGTGTTTTCAATAAATGACATTGCACTTTCTAGTTCTACAGTCACTAAAAATTGTTGAGAAAAAACATGATTGCAGAAAAAAAGTTATTTTGCGATATTTGACGTTTTCGGCGTACCACATTGACATCAACGTATTTCGTTTTCCTTTTAGCATTTACAGCATGAGATTAAATACAATAGTATCGCACAGTGGAGCATTCCCTCACAGTAGGAAATATTTTGACCATATGCATGAGTTATGTATAAATGGCACCCACCATAGATCGGTGATGATAATGTCTCCATACTTGATAAAAAATGTCATAGGCCCGTAAGAGACAGTTTAAGTGGGAGGGGCGGATGTGGCACAAGGAAGAACATGGAGATAAGGAACAGCATTTAATTTCAAATTAAGGTCAATAAAACAATACAAAATAAGAACCTAAAATAACAAAAATAAGAAACATTCGAAGTGGGATGAGATGCCATAGAGGAGTGAGAATCCCCAGCCGACCGGTCACACCTGCCGTGTGCTCCTTGTCATGATCAGGAAATAACAAAAAAAATCCGTCATCAATTCAGTCTATAAATAATGGACTAACAATCAATAAGCATTTGACTCAATGATAAATTGTATTTGCTGTCAAGGTCATTGTATCGACCATAGAACTTCACAATCATGCAGTCCATTGGTGTAGGGGATATCAACTATAAAAAAATGAGAATCCAAAAACGCCATCAAAGATGTTTTTGTTCAGAGGGCACATGATAAAGTAGCTATGTTTTCTAAAGTGTTCTATTTATCAGCAAAATCATTGTAGGGCCACTTCCCCCGTGTTCGCCCGAATTTTACGGTCATGTGTTAAACAAGAGAACCAGGGGTCACAGCGCTCACCTGAGCACATCTGGCTTGAATTCAACCCCCCCCCCCCAGGCATTTATCATTTGAACAAAATAGAATCTACACTATAAATATCACTAGTTATTGCTTTGAAGTACTTGAAAAGAAGCTTTTAAAAAGTGTCCCAATATATCCCTATGTAAAACTTGGGTCAGCCATTTTGGCCCCACCCTAGCCCCTGGGTTCATGATTTGTACAAACTTGAATCTATACTACCTGAGGTTGATTCTACATGAGTTTCGTCTTTCCTGGCCCAGTGGATCTGGAGAAGATTTTTAAAGATTTTTCCTATATATTCCTATGTAAAACTTTGGTCGGTCATTTTGGCCCAACCCTATCCCCGGGGGGCATAATTTGAAAAAAAACTTGAATCTACACTACCTGAGGATGATTCCACATAAGTTCCATTTTTCCTGGCCTAGTGGTTCTTGAGAAGAAGATTTTTTAAGGTTTCCCATTATATCCCTATGTAAAACTTGGGTCGGCCATTTTGGCCCTATCCTAGCCCAGGTGTCATGTTTTGAACAAACTTGAATCTACACTACCTGAGGTTGATTCTACATGAGTTTCAATTTCCTGGCCCGGTGGTTCATGAGAAGTAGAATTTTAAAGATTTTTCCTATATATTTCTATGTAAAACTTGGGTCGGCCATTTTGGCCCCACCCTAGCCCCAGGGGTCATGATTTGAACAAACTTGAATCGACACTACCTGAGGATGATTCCACATGAGTTTCATCTTTCCTGGCCCAGATGTTATAGAGAAGAAGATTTTTCGAAAGATTTTCCTATATATTCCTATGTAAAACTTTGGTCGGGCATTTTGGCCCAACCCTTGATTTGAACAATCTTTAATCTACACTACCTGAGGATGATTCCACATGAGTTTCATCTTTCCTGGCCCAGTGGTTCTTGAGAAGAAGATTTTTAAAGATTTTTCCTACATATTTCTATGTAAAATTTGGATCGGCCATTTTGGCCCCACCCTAGTCCCGGGGGTCCTGATTTGAAAAAAAAAAACTTAAATCCACACTACCTGAGGATGATTCCATATGAGTTTCATCTTTCCTGGTCCAGTGGTTCTTCAGAAAAAGATTTTTTAAAAATGCCATTAATTTTTCTCTTATTCAAAATTATCTCCCCTTTGAAAATTAAAAGACGTGGCCCTTCAGTTGAACAAACTTGAATCCCTTTTAGCCAAGAATGCTTCGTGGCATGTTTGGTTGAAATTGGCAGCGGTTCTTGAGAAGAAGTCGAAAATGTTAAAAGTATACAGACAGACGGACAACTGGACAGACGGATTGACAGACGGACGCCGGACAAAATGTAATCAGAAAAGCTCACTTGAGCCTTCGGCTCAGGTGAGCTTACAATACACCAAGAGTAACCAGTATTAACTTTATAAAGTTAAATTTTTGGTAAATAAATGAAGATCTATTGCAACACTTAAATGTAATATCTTTTTTAACAAAAAATAAGGTGGAGATTATCTTTAGGCGGATTTTTAACAAAAATCAAGATAAATGTCATCTTGGGGGAGGGGGATTAGCATGCATACCAAATGAATTTTTCTCTAAATTTCAGTAATTCTCTACCAGACTATATATACGTCAAATCTCAGAATTCACAAGGAAGCTAACCGTTATTTTTTCGGAAGATGCAGACTGGGGTTGGGAGAATGGTTGTCAAGATCTAGTAAATGTCTTTAGACCAAATTTTTGGTGCTAGATCCACTATGACGTCATAATCACTTTCAACTTTCTTTTTCCCGTCTTTTACGGCTCAAATAGAATTATGTAGAAAATAAAGTATTTTCAATGACTTCCATTTGAAATTATACGAAAAGTTATCCCGATACCCATATTAAAATTGACATTATTCCAAAGAAGAGGTCACGAATATACAGATTGTCGTTTTCTGAGAGACTGTAGGCTATCTGGATGCTTTTTCTTTGTCTGATATGGAAAAATGTCCCATATTTATGACTGGATTTCTTAATTAACTTTTCATCGAAAATGACAGTTTAATATATGATTTTGCATCTTGTTTTCCCACAAATTATGACCCGAAACGCCGTTTTTGACCAAGCTAAACATATAAAGCATCATTTGAGGAATTCATTTGTAAAATTTGAGAAATCTTTTGGCACCTTTCATTTACTAGATCTTGACCTTAGAAGAGATTTTTGAAACAAAATTAACAAATTAACTGCCTTTCTTGGTAAATCTTGTCTGCACATTATTGTATGCGCAAACTGTGATAAGTTTTGTTAGATACACAAACAGTGGAATGAGTGTGTATATGTGTAACTGTGTATCTCTACATATATTCTTATTCTCACATAGTAAACAATTGTCATATAAATAGAATGCTATTATTTTCACCTTTTAGTGATTTCGTTTGATCACATATATCAAATATTTCCTCATGCACCTCCAATCCCTCCGTAGATTCTACTTTCTTAATCTCATCTTCACTACATCCGAGCAGACGTTTAAGTAGCGTGGTTTTCCCCGCACCAGCACATCCTACAATCATCCCCAGGGCGTGGTGGACTGTCTGTGTTCCTCTCTTAGCGTACTCCACATACCGCTCTCTGGCCTCCTGGTCCCACTCTAGTACCTCTATAGGGACTCCCACTGTATCATAAAACATTCAACAATATCATATAGAGATAAACAGAAAACAAATAATATACCTATTTTTTTTCTTTTCACCTTTATTGGAGACTTTTGTATTTAAAGATACATATCACCCTTTTCCCTAAAATCTAAACAGATTTGCCTTAATTAAAGGTTTTGGTATACTTTTTCAAATAGTTAAATATTTTGCAAAGTCACATAATTAAAAAAAAAAGTTAAATATTTGTTTGTTTTAAAATCAAAGAAATGTGTGGCTTTTTGATTTATTGAATTGTGAAATCCATAAACCCTGGGATTAAGCTCAAATTATCTAAGTATCTAAATTCAAGAATTCCCCCTAAAATTTGAAATATCACATAAATTGCATTTAGGTGTATCCAAATTTTAATACTGATTATGTTGTTGGGTCATTTTCAACAAAGTATTCTAACAATTTACACAATTTGAATGGCGTGATCATTATGCACCCGGATTGGTATATCTGGGGCGTTTTTTAGTCTTGTCTGTCTGTTTGTCTGTTTGTTTGTTTGTCTGAAAACTTTAACTTTCATCATAACTTTTGAACCATGAAAGATACAAATGTAGAGATTTCATATTTAATATTCGTACTCCATTAATTAAGCTCTTTCAAATGACACAAAGGGACCTTGACTGTGACCTATTTGCAAAACATCCCTTTTATCTGCAAATTTTTACCTTCACCATAACTTTTGAACAATGCAAAATAGAGACTTCATATTAAGTATGTATATTACACTAATTCAGCTCTTTCAAATGATACCCAGGTTAATGACCTTGTGACATTGACTGTGACCTATATGCAAAAAATAGCTTTTTATCTGCAAATTTTAACCTTCGCCTTACATTTTGAACCATAAAAGACAGAAACTTCATATTTAATAAGCATTATCGTCTAAAAAAGCTACCATTCACGGTAGCTCAGTCAGTAGAGCGCTCGCTCCGTGATCGGGAGGTCGTGAGTTCGTATCTTGGCCGCGACTGACCTAGTCGTTAAACTTGTAGAAACTGTTCCTTCGCCTTGCGCTCGGCACTTTGAAGTGAAAGTTGCAGGTCCTTCGTATTAGACCTTAAAAACCTAGGCCCGGTGTCAGCGGCAGGCGTTGGCACGATAAAGATCCCTCACTGCTTAATGGCCCTGAGTGCCGAGTAAAGCCCTTCACCGGCATACGGTGACGTTTTCATGTGAGTGAAAAATTCTCGAGAGGGACATTAAACAATATACAATCAATCAATTAATGTAACAAAGTTTTTTCAAATTACACCAAGGTTAATGATCTTGTAAATAACCTTGACCGTGACCTGTATGCGAAAAATATTTTTTTTCATGTTTTTGCCCATAATTTTAGAACCATAGAAGATTGGAAACTGCATATTTAGTATGCATACTCCACTAGTTAAGCATTTTCAAATGACACCAAGGACCTTGACTGTGACCTTTATCCAAAAATACCCTTTATCTGCAAATTTTAACCTTCACCATAACTTCTGAACCACGAAAGATAGAGACTTCATTTTAAGTATGCATATTCCACTGATTAAGCTCTTTCAAATAAAACCAAAGTGAACTAGTGCTAATTGTAACGGGAACCGTTACAGATGTTCCCCAAACGCTCCCCAACTCCCTTTCGGTGCCATGTTCCCTGTAAGCTTCATTAAATATGCCAAACTCTGCATTTTTGACTTTTACAACGCTTTCCCAGAAGGATACCAATTATATTCAATTTTTAGCATTGCACCCAAGCGCATGTGAATGCATGTGCGTTATGACCATATCATCTTGTCTACACTATTTATATATTTTAATATACTATATATTAAAGCATTCAGTCCAAAAGTAATAAAAATCACTCATTCAAGAATATTTTTTAATATACTTGTTTCAAATGCACGCACGTGCGTGCATGTGCATGATGATCATACCTTCTTGTAGGAGTCCCTTACATCTATCTTTAAATCCCATCCTGTTTGGTTGAAAAACAAGGGAGTTATAGCCATTTAAAGTTTCAGCTAATCAGATTGCAGCACACGTGCATGCACATAATTTAATGATTTTTTATATAATTTTGTAGGATATCCTAATGCATGACTATATTTAAATTTCAAAAAAATTCGTCAAAAAACAAAGGAGAAATAGCCATTTAAAGTTTCAGCCAATCAGATTGCAGCACACGTGCATGCGCGTGATTTCATGTTTTTTTTTCTATATCATTTTGTAGGATATCCTAATGCATGACTATATTTTAAATTTCAAAGAATTTCGTCAAAAAACAAAGGAGATATTGCCATTTAAAGTTTCAGCCAATCAGCTTGCAGCACGAGCATATGCGCATGCTTTCATGAAAATTCTTATATATCATGCGGTAGATCTTCATAATGTAGGACTATGTTCAAAATTTCAAAGGATTATGACAAGAAACAAGAAAGTTATTGAGACTTTAGTTTCAGCCAATCAGAGCGAAGCGCACGTGCATGCACGTGAGATCTTGCTATTTTGACCATGCTATCTTGTTTATACTACTAATGTATCCTTACATTATGAGTTTCAAAAATTTCATCAAAAAAATGAAAAGTTACGGCAATATCCATTATATTGGTAATTTCACCTATTGCACGTGCGCACTCTTGCAAGCACGTGCGCGCAAAATGACCTTTGTTTGGCAACTCTACATAACATGCCTACTAACCCTAAAAAGGTTTCACCTAAGTCGGATGTGTAGTTTACAAGATCACTCGTGGACAAAATTTTCCCAGGAAGAAGAAAAATAATAATAATAAGAAACTCTTGTTGCTACAGCAACAAAGAAGGTCTTCCGTTCTCCTCTATTTATCTGTAAGAAGGATATTTTCATAAAAGATATTTATGGGAGAGTAAGAAACTCAATTTATGCAGTTTTTCTCTCATAACCAGAAGTCGTCGTTTTTGTTTCCAATGGGACTGACATATTTCGAAACTACTAGTAAAAAGCTATTAAGGTAATACTAAGAAAGATTCCATAAAGAAAAGTTTAAAATTTTGATTTCTTTGATCACTTCCTGTGACAACCGGAAGTGACGGTGGATGATCTTAAACTCAAAGGATTTGTCTACTCATCAAGGTCTACCACCCCTAGTAGTTTGCTTTCTCAATCTCTTACCGTTAACGAGATGTTGTAATGATAACTTCTGATTTTGAGGACAGGAATTTTCGCGACAGGAAGTGAATTTTATTGAGAAATTAGACATTACTGTAGACATTTGCAGTCTGAATAACATATCCAAAAATCATTACAAATACTTTAACTATAAAAAGTATTTATGGGAAAGAAAAATATTCAAATAATGTAGTTTTTCTCTTTTAACCGGAATTTGTCGATTTTGTTTCCGGTGATACTATCATATTTCAAACCTACAAATAAGATGCTATAATGTGATGCAAAAAATTTCTATAAGAAAAGTTGAATTTTTCGATTTCTTTGATCACTTCCTGTGACAACCGGAAGTGACGGCGGACAATGTTATCCTAACTGGTTTTGCCTACTCATCAAGGTCTACCATTTGAAATAGTTTGGTGTCTTAATCTCTTATAGTTTACGAGATCTAGCTATGATAACTTCTCAATTTGAGGACAGAAAATCACGCAACCGGAAGTGAATTTAACAAAGATATTTGACCTTCCTGTAGATATTTGCAGTCTGAATTACATATCCAAAAATTGTAACAAATATGTCATGTGTAAGAATTATTTAGGAGAAAGAAAAATACTAAAATAATGCAGTTTTTCTCTTAAAACCGGAAGTTGTCGTTTTTGTTTCCAGTGGGACTGATATACTTCAAAAATACAAAAAAGATGCTATAATATGATGCAAAAAATGTTTCATGAAAGAAAAGTTAAAAATTTTGATTTTTTGGATCACTTCCTTTGACGACCGGAAGTGACGGCGGACGATCTTATCCCGACTGATTTTGCCTACTTATCATGATTTAACATGTTTATAAGTTTGGTGTCTTAATCTCTTACCGTTTACGAGATCTAGCTATGATAACTTCTCATTTTGAGGACAGGAAATCACGAGACCGGAAGTGAATTTCACAAAGATATTTGACGTTACTGTAGCCATTTGCATTCTGAATAACATATCCAAAAATCATTACAAATACTTTATCTATAAAAAATATTTATGGGAAAGAAAAATACTGAAAATATGCAGTTTTTCTCTCATAACCGGAAGTTGTCGTTTTTTGTTTCCGGTGGGACTGATATATTTCGAAACTACAAATAAGATGCTATAATGTGAGACAAAAAAAAATTTCATAAAAGAAAAGTTGAAATTTTTGATTTCTTTGATCACTTCCTGTGACGACCGGAAGTGACGACGGACGATCTTAACCCGATTGGTTTTGCCTACTTATCAAGATCTATTACTCATATAAGTTTGGTGTCTTAATCTCTTACCGTTTCTGAGATATGACTGGGACAAAATGTTTTTGAAAAAAGCGGAAATCGGACATATCTGACGACCGGAAGTGAATTCTGAAAAACTGAAAACTGCATTTGAAAGATATTTTGATTCTCTATCATCTCTGAAAATTTCATGAGAATCCGTTCAGTCATCTCTGAGAAATCGTCAAAAAAAGAAAAGGGGAAAAAAAAAATAATAATAATAACTAGAAAAGAAACTCGTTGCGAGCAACGAGAGGTCTTCCGTCCGATTCTGAAAAAAAAAACCGCAAAATCGAGCTGAAAAAGTTATAAAACTTTCATGGAAACAAAGGGGGTTGAACCCGGGTCGCCAGCATGAAAATCCAAGGCACTTACTATTGGGACCACAGCTCTAAATCAACTTTTATATATTTCTGAATAATGAAAGGCGGTTACTATTAATATTTTTGCGCCAAACGCCACTAGTAAATCTGCGCACATTTTCTTTGGAATGTCTAATTAAATAGGTGTTATAGCTTCAATGGAAATAAAAAAAGAACGTTCTTATAGCTAAAATTTCAAGGTAAAGAAATTGTTTTTAACACATTTACAAATTCTATGCATAGATAGATTAGTAACACTAAAACTGCTATAATTTTTTTACTTTTAAAAATTTTCTGTTTATCCCCATACTGAACTATCCCTATTAGTTAATAAACTTTCATAAAAAGGTTGAAATGTTTCGCCGAAAAACATGTGTCGCCCTAAGACGGCCAAGGAATCAGATACCATTTATGTTCAATAACTTAAATCTATTCTTTGAGACAAGAATATTAATATAAACTCAATTCTTCTAAACTAAAAAGTGGTTTTACTATGTTTGTCTTTCCTATTAGTTTCATTTGACTCAAGTGTGCATGAGCAAAACAAGAGATACTTTTAATACCTACTATATACATCGATATTGTTTCTTAAAACTATTATTTGTAACTATGATTTAAGATCTGTTTTTTTTTCCGCAAAACAAATGATAGGTATGTATTTCAATTGCACATTTAGTCTTTTCTTTTTCTTCTTTGAGAACCAGCCAAAACCAATTATAGAAGACGTTTGAGACGACCATCGATTTAAACTTAGTTTGACACAGAATTACAACGTAACTACATCGTGATAATCCCCGTATTCCTTTACATTTCATTTATCCTTATTTACTTTCTTTCAAGCAAACGCTTGGCTGCCTCTGAAAACCCCTATTGCGAAATGTCGGAGTTGACATAGGCAGCCGCCATATTGGACCCGCTTCAGATTTTTGAATGTTAATATCTAGAGTTAGGATTAATGAATGTCCAAACAAATTATATAGTTAGCATTATAAGAACAGTTTCCATTAACATTCCAAAATTAAATGAAAAATGTTGAAAAACAAAAAAGTTAGAAAATACGGACTTTTTAAATTCGCTTCCGCTAGCGACCGGAAGTACTGACGACACACGAAAACGTGATTTCACATATCTAAAAGTCATCATCTATTATCTTTAACAAGTCTCCAGTTAATATCTTGGACCATTTTCGTAAAAAAGGGGGGACAAAAATCCATTTTGAAATCAGAAAACTGTCAATAACTTGGAACCGAAGGTGAGTATTCCAAATTTTCCTTCTGATGAACAAAGTTCATATAATGACGCATACTTCCTGAAAGTTTCATAGAAAACCACCAAATAGTTTTCGAGAAATCGCCTGCACAAAATTTTGGGGAAAAAAATAAGAATAATAATAATAATAATAATAATAATAATAAGAAACAGTAGAATCACTAGAAGGTCTTCCGTGAAGACGGAAGACCTTAATAATAAGAAACAATAGAATCACTATAAGGTCTTCCGTGAAGACGGAAGACCTTAATAATAATAAGAAACAGAGTAAAAACAATATGTTCCCCAACTTCGTTTGGGGAACATAATGACGTTGTTACATTGACTGTGACCTTATGCAAAAATAGTTTTTCATACCTTTGCCTTAATTTTTCAACCACAAGAGATGGAGACTTAAGCTTTATATTTAGTATCCATACTTTACCAATCAAGTTCTTTCAAATGACTCCAAGTTCAATGGCCTTGTGACCTTAACTGTGGCGTGAATGCTAAACAAAACTTTTTTTTTTAATTTTGTTGCCGCCGGGCGCATAGTGTTTCACAAACACATCTAGTGTTTCTATTGAAAGAAATATGCAACAAGCAAATTCAAAGAATTGTGGTCCCCCGCTTTCGGTATCTTTGTGGGCAAGATATCATTTTTAGGGTCAAGGTCAAGTTTTTGGTATCCCATGAAAGGTCTTGCCATAAAGAATACATATATTTAAAATATGAAAGTCCTAGTTTCTACCGTTCAAAAGTTGTGACCAAGGTTTTTTTTTTTTTAAAAGTAGTTAAAACTCCAAGGTCAAGGTCAAAGAGTCAAAGTCCTTGGCATGCAATGAAAGGTCTTCTCACAAGGATTACATACGTGAAGTACAAAAGCCGTAGCCCTTACCGTTTAAAAGTTATGGTCAAGGTTAAAGTTTTTTCAGAAGTACGTAAATCTCCAAGGTCAAGGTCCAAAGGTCAAAGTTGTCGGTATCCAATGAAAGGTGTTGCCTCAAAGAATACATGTGTGAAATATAAAAGTTCTTGTATCTACCGTTCAAAAGCTGTGGCCAAGGTTATAATTTTTAAAAAGAAGTTAAAACTCCAAGGTCAAGAGGTCAAAGTTCTTGTTATCCAATGAAAGGTCTTCTTACAACAATAACATTTGTGAAGTATATAAGCCGTAGCCCTTACCGTTCAAAAATAATGGTCAAGAATATAGTTTTTTCATAAGTACGTAAATTTCCAAGGTCAAGGTCAAAAGGTCAAAGTTGTTGGTATTCTTTGAAAGGTCTTGTCACAAAGAATAAATATGTGAAATATAAAAGTCCTAGTACCTACCATTCAAAAGTTATGGCCAAAGTAAAAGTTTGGAATTTTTTAGTAAAACTAGTTGAAACTCCAAGGTCAAGGTCAAAAGGTCAAATTTGGTGGTACCTAAAGAAAGGTCTTATCACAAGGAATACACATATGTAATATGAAAATCATAGCTCCACTAAATCAAAAGTTATGGGCAAGGTTAAAGTTTTTGTGACGGACGGACAGACTGACGGACAGACAGACGGACCGACGGACAGACGAATGAGATTTAATGTCCCCTCGCTTTCGCGAAAGCGGGGGACAAAAATACCACTGAATTTATTCTGTGTAAGAGATATGAAATTTCTTTCTTATATGTATCTCTAAAACATATATCAATCTATACATCTAGAATATGCTCTAAGCTAAAGTAATTAAGTTAATACATTGAAATCTTGTATGATTACTTTTAGTATTATATTTTACTTTTGATTAAAACACCCAAAGCCTTCCAACTTCGAGGGATACTGACAAGAAAAGACCGTGAACGTAAGCGCCATTACATGTTCTTAGACAAAAAATCAGCATGCGTTACCAGGGGTTTTGAAAAGATATCAAATAATGAAAAAAATTTCATTATTCAAAGAAAAATGTATAAAAATAAAAAAAAACAAATTCCAGATTTTTGTTCATCAAAATTTGTTTTAGAAGAGGTGTATAAATTCATACATAGACGTTAAATGTATTGCACACAGGTCCTTCCTTTGGTGGAACTCTTCAACTCCAGGGAAGAACCCCGGCAGTCAAGTCCAAACTACGTTGCGTATTCATGACCTTAACGTTACATTACATACTGTGCTCCGTAGTGAAATATACACATTTAGCTTTTGAAAATCATTTGTTCTATTATGTAACCAAACAGAATAAATTTCATTCATGGACAAAAGTAATATTTTCTCTACATGAAATTCAAAACCTCTTTATGTTTCATCTTGTAAAAAAAATAATTTGATGAGGAACTTTTTCATTGTATTGTTTGAATGACCCTCATACATGTGAATTCCTTTCAAGTTCTTTTGTTTTTCTTTTTTGATAAAATTGGGATCTAGTCGTGTTTCTTTCTTTTCAGCTTGATGATTTTAATAACTAGTACACCATGTACATTGTAACTAGTCATTTATGTGTATAACAGTTTAACATGTACTTTGGAATGTAGAATTATACAAATATTTTAAACACTCTGCTGTGCTTTTTAACTACTTTTTTTTACACTCTTTGGAAACGCAGCACTGTTAAGGCTTACTATGAGAAATCAACGGAAAATAAAAGTGCAAAAACGGGATTGTTTTTTAAATTGAATTTATTTTTATTCAGCTATTCTATTATCACAGATCTTAAAAACTTATGGAAATAGCATAGTATAACATACTCTGTACTGTATAGAGTTTGGTCCCATCGATTGACAGTCACGTGATGAACGCATAGTAGGTACACGGAATGTAGGTCAATAACAAATTTCAATATCGCAAGGGCATACCCTAATTGAAATTAAAAATTCAAGCTATTAATTGTTTCTGTATACTTTGTAGTTTCTGAAAAGTGCTGCTGCTTTGAAAAGAATTCGCGTTTAAATACTTAAATGTTTAAGTAAATAGGGCAATGTCGAAATATGTTAGACTTTTACCAAATATTTTGTGTACTTATAAAATCACGGCCTCGATTTAAAGAAAGCAGCAGCACTTTTCAAGTTAAGGAATATATCCTTTATCTATATTTAAAAAATGGTTCAGATCTATGAAGTGTATGCCCTTGCGAAAGTACGATTTTAGGAGGCATCTCGATGTAAAATATACGTAACCTGTACATAAAACACGACATAATTAATAAAATACATTCTCTTTGTAGTTAATTAACAATCGCACTAAACAAAGGCTATACCTTGGTATTAATTGACTTTTTAAAACCTGTACATAATATCCCGTTTAATAATAAAACGCATTTTTCATTGTTAAAAAAAATCCTCAATCTGCCTCTCACAGCACATGTAATACGTCATGTTTACCAAAATGACGTAATGTTTACAAGTTCATCGCGATCAGTGCATTGTTTGTAACTAGCTACATGGGATTTAACTAGCAATTTATTTTTTTTTTTGCATTGATAAGTTTTATTGTTGTTTATTATGCTAATTCAGTTAAAAATTGCAAATTATTTCAATTTCGGGTATTATGAGAAATACATCAAAGTCATATTTTTGTGTTACGTCACAGTAAACTTTTCCCGTATAAATTAGGCCCCGTCCCCTAATTCAAGCCGTAACAATGCTGCGAATTGGATGACAATAATATGATTAAGACATCATATCAATTTGAATTTGATTAACATATTACGGTCTCGGTTTCGTACCATTATACACTTTAACATGCATATGAATATTAGCATGTCTAAAATCATTACAATTAAAATAGTGATTACAATAATACCTTCATTTATATCACTTTAATTGTCATAAACCAGTGAACCACATAACTAGAGACAGATCTTGGAGACGTTATACTTACAACGTTCACTGATCCTGCCATGAATCATCCCGTCAGACACGGTACAGTGTGTGATGATGTCCAGCTGTAGGTTGTCTATGAAGAGGTCGTACATCTTCTTCGGTCTGTCCGGTACATACAGACATCTCTCTCCCTCACTCCTCACATAATCCCAGAGTCTGCAGTATTCTGAGATCACGTCACGTGACGCCGTGGTCAGGAAAAACTCCAGATCACTGTCCTCCACCAGACACTCCGTAACAAAGGCGTACATGACGTCATGTCGGATGTCCTCTGATATAAAGGTCATCACACCGTCACGTGTTTCTGTGATTCCATCAGGGGGATCTACCAAGCCGTCATCGGTGATATCAGGGAAATACTTCTGTCTGATTTTGCCCTTTATGATTGTGTGATTGTTCAATGAAACTAATCCGATATTTATCAGATATAAGTAAACAATAAAGTTGACATCTGACTTCCGGCTCATATCTTTGGATTTTAGCTGAAATGAAAAACAAATAAATAAATTATGAATCACCAAACAAATTAATTAATAAAATAAAATAAATGAATTGTCAACATTCAGTCTAACTACATGGCATGCACTCCAATCTTTTTCTTTATACTGTATGTACACGTATGTATTCATTCCTATTGAAGAGATGTTTAAGAATGTGAACCATCCTCCCCCCTACCCCCCACCCCCACCACATAATTTTTCAATTGCTACTTTTAACCATCGCTGAATAAATGCGATTAAAAAGATGAGAATATTTATTACAAATTTAAGAATAATTCTGAAATACGAATACAAATCTGTAAAAAATGATAGTTTTATTCTTAATAATAGCTAAAAATTGATATAACATTTTGCTTTCGTCGCCCGCGAGACACAGTGATTCGAGCATCTGCTTTAGAGTCCAGGAGTAGGGAGTTCATTATTTTAGCGACACCAAATTATTTTCTTGTTTGTCGGACATCTGATGACAAAAGTTTGAGAGGGAAACAATTTACTAATAATATTTTTACTTTTTTGAAGGAAATATTTTTAGGTGGAACTTGAACAAAATTGAGCGGAAGTACATTCCCTCTACCTTATTTTTCTTTTCTTTTTTTTTTTACATATAGCAGAATGATGAGGAGTACGAAAAATGGAGAGGAAATAAAAGGGAAAAAATATCAATAAGACATTATAATTAAGCGATCTTGCATGGGGAGCATAAATACACAATCAAGTTTAGCAGGATTCACAGAAACTGCAGGAAAAGACGGGGGGGGGGGTTATTGTAACATTTCATATATTGAATTTAAAGAGGCTTTTAACGGAGCTGCCCCCCCCCCCTTCTTAAAAAGTCTACAGAATTTTATTTCCATCAACTGTCATATATTTCTTTTTAGCTTGTAAAGGAATTTTGTATTTTTGTGCTTCAGCAATTAAAAAATCAACTTCTTGAACAGAACATTCTTGTCTTGATCAATGAAAAAATGCAATACTCAAATCAATAGATTCATGTTTCTGCATCCCCCTCACGACCGCAACCCCTTCCTCCCTACACATAGAGACACACATGAAGACATAC
Source organism: Saccostrea glomerata (assembly GCA_003671525.1). NCBI lineage: Eukaryota > Metazoa > Mollusca > Bivalvia > Ostreida > Ostreidae > Saccostrea > Saccostrea glomerata. The sequence continues at coordinate 140,020 of PRKT01000680.1, forward strand.
ATCCGGTCCACACAAAAAAAACACACTTTTGGAAAGGAAGGAGGGCAGCCAGAAAAAAAACTAACCTTAAAATAGAAACAAATATTGACTTATTCTATATTTTTATATATTAACGATGAATAATGCTTGTAAACATCCAAAATACTGTAATGATGAGTTTGTTTGTTGATTAAAAGGTCTCACTTCGAATATTTCACTGAAAGACTGTTACATTGACAACATTCTTCGCCGTGGAGAGCCTCAATTTGACCTTGGCACTGAGAGCCATTGAGCAGCGAGGGATCATTTTCGTGCCAGCAACTTCCACAACAAGGGACCCCGTTTTAATCGGTGTAATTTAAGAACACGTGTTCACGTCCCTCAGTGGGATTAGATCCCGTGACATATATATAAGGATCACACGAGAACTATTCGTTTCCTCCCTACATCCGTTCAAACTTTTATGTATGTGCTGTACCTGGATTTTCATCGTCTCTAGTCATTTCAGTCAGAAGTCCTTATTTTTTTTTTTTATTTTTTTTTTTTTGCTGTGATTTTATGATGAAACTGATTTTTTTTAAATAGTGCAAAATGCTTCCTGATTAAATTAAGTTGATCTAACTTTTGCACTAAAAAATGAAACAAATGTTTTAAGGCATAACAACAATCAACTCTTCTTGCATTCAACAGTTCCATGGAAGGATAAAGGTGAAACTTTTAAAATGAGGTTACAATGTAGGAGCCTTTGTAA
>PRKT01000680.1:142302-196201 GCA_003671525.1 Saccostrea glomerata
AGGGGGGGGGGTTCAGTCCCATACTTTTTTTTTCAAGCGATGGAAATCATATAATAATAAACATTGGTACGTATGTATACACCCCCCCCACACACACACACACATACACTTTCAAAACAAACGTTGCAGTTTAGTTAAAGTTGAGGAAGGGTAAGTCGTAGTGTTTGAAAGATAAAAAATGGTCATGAAAGAACTTCAATCTCCCAAAACCCCACTCCTCTCCTTTATTTAAGTAGAAGAAATGACACCCTTTATTTTTAGATTTATGTCTACACAAAGTTACAAGTAGATTTAGGTACTCAGTAATATTTAATCAGATTACTGAACAGATTAATCACTTTTCTATGCAAGGTCTTGGGTAACAAATATAATGAACTGAGCTAATATAAATTTATAGATCCGAATTCACAGAAATAACCAAAAAACTAATTTTAATTTTTATAGAAAATCAAACTTTCTTACTTGGTTTTCTATAAGTTTTGTTGTCGATGATGTAAATGTCGTTGTGTGGATGTAGACCTATACAGGATTTCACGATGTTAGGTCTAGCTTTTAACCAGTATCTCCAGAGCCACGTCACGTGATCTACACTGTCCTGTGATCTTCCTCTGTAATGTACAGCCTCCCCTTCTCTTCTTATTTCCGTTAAAAATTTTTCTCGTTCATTTTTACTGCTCTTGATTTTATTTTCTGGGATATTTACTGTAGAAAAAAAATATACCTTTTATGATAAACATTTACACTGTAATACCATTATGTATATATACATGTGTATAGGTAGAGATACATTCAAATTATAGATTTGTTAAACACGATCAGTTACTTCTATTATAATATGTTAATCTAGTAGCATTTAATTGTAATCGATGAAGCTACTACAAAGCAACTACAAACAAAGAAAGTGATTTAAATGTATAAATGTTTCTACTGATAACTTTTAAACTTTTTAAAAATGCAATCCAATTATTTAAAGAAAATTCTGGAAGAAAATTATAACAATTTTACAATTATTTTATTCTGACTTACATATCCGGTGTATTTTATCATATATCTCCGTGTCCTTCATGGTGACGTGAGTCAGTATGTTAATCTGTAGACGTTGTATCAGTAGGTGATCACAGCCAAAACTACTGACACACTTCTCTCCAGGTTCTCTGTTGTATTCCTCTGATCTCAGGTACACACTGACTGTGTCATAACTACTGTAAATGAATGGTATAATACAGAATATTGATGCTATCCTATACATTGTCTCATCCTTTGTGTCCTCCGTGATCTTATCCTGATCTTCCCAGAGGTAAGCACGTGACTTCAGTCTGTCCAGAGTCTGCTGTGCTTCCTCACGTGTTACAGGATTCTCTTTACGGTACACTTTCTGTCGTATCTCATAAAGAAAGTCCAACCACTCTGTGTCCGTGAAGTCAGGAGGACCGGAGTCAGAACACAGAAAACAGAATAACACGGACACCTCGTCATCAGTCAGTGTGGAGAACTTATCTACAACGTGTAGTGAACGTATATTGAGAAACACTGACAATAAATATTATGTATTTTATAGTTTTAAGGACCTCCATAATTTAGGTGATTTTTTAAATTCATTTTTCACTTTTTTTTTCTTTTCATGTAACTCAATTCAGCTTTCTTGACTAGTATGATAGTAATGTTTCAAAAAGGGAAATGGTACGTATTCTATATAGATTAAAATCTGATTACCACATTAATTGAGATGTGTTCTAACAATCAAACACATTTAACGACCAGCACCCATTCTTGATACTGTTTAGAACTTGTTCAAGAATATTTTCCCTATTTGTATTCGAAGATTTAGAATAACTGAGGGAAGATATGTGGAAAATGTAAATTCAAATATACATAAAGTAAATAAAGGATACTTTTTAAAAATGAGAAAAATTAAGATTGTATATTTGATACCTTCATTTACATGTATATTATCTCGTCGCAAGTTTAGTTTCATTGTAAATCAAAAAGAGAACAAAAAAAAAAAAAAAAAAGAAAAAGAAATAATATTGGCATTTCTGCCTTTTCCTTTATTCTGAAAATATTTCTTAAAGTCTTGTACATATTTAGGTTCTATTTAGATATATTCATGTCAAAACCCACATGATTCACAGCAATATCATCCGAAATATAATAGTACAGGTCTAATTTAAGATTTAAAGCCCCCTTCTTTATGATTACATGTACAGGGAGGGGGTATATTTGTACTATATTGACTTAATTATAAAAAGAGATTTCAATTATATACTCACCGTCAATGGAAACGCAACACCATATTTTGATGTTGAAAATTATATTCGAGTTATAACTATGTACCAAAAAGTTAGGACAACTTTTACTTTGCCAAATCAATTATTTAACGGTTGAATGAATTTCTTTCCACTACCGGAAGTTGCTTTCTAGCCCTCTTTACAGAAATTAAAATTTTGCAATTTGAATAAAAATTTTAATAATATTTTGGGTTTTCGAGGTTTTGTAGCTGTTAATCATAAGTATTGTACTAAAACGCGGGGGAAAAAATTCTTCTTTCTTTACCGGAAGTGATGCCTACATTTCCTCAAAATGATTGATTTTCATTGTTAATGCTAAAAATTCTCAAAATTAAGAAAAAAAAGAGTGCAGATGCAAATGTACACTATATAACTACTCATCAGATTCATGTGTTTCAATAGCATAAATGAAAGTTTCTTCACCGGAAGTCCAAAAGTTGCTACACTACGCCAAGTTAGAGAAAATTCGACCGCACTATCGGAAAAACATGCTTTTAAAAATGCCAAAGAATATTAATTTCGCTCAGATTAAGATGTCTATTAACCTAATGCTAGGTAGAAATCTGGCTGCATTTGTTGTATATGGCAGACTAGCACGTTTTAATGAAATGGTCGGAAGGGGGGATGTTTCAAGATTTACCCGGTATTTGTTTCTTTCCAAGATTAAAAAAAAAACATTTAATGTTTAAATTGAGTATTCATGTTTTGTAAATTTACTTTTTAAAGATACATATTCATTTTTTATGCTATCGTTAAACTTTAGAAGGTAACACATAACTCTTAAAACATCCCCCCTTCTTGATTTCAGTCATTTTGAGGAAATATAGGCATCACATCACAATTGCTTTGGTATAGAAAGAAGGATTTCATCCCGGCCTTTTAGTACAATGCTTATGGTTAACAGCTTCAAAACTTTAAAAACCCAAAATATTGTTAAAATTTTATTAAAAATGCAAAATTTTGAATTCTGTTAAAATGGCTAAAAAGCAACTTCCGTTAATGGAAAGAAATTAATTCAACCGTTAAATAACTGATTTGGTAAAGTAAAAGATGTCCTAATTTTTTTGGTACATAGTTATAACCTGTATATAATTGTCACCCGAAAAATAGGGTGTTGCGTTTTCATTGACGGGGAGTATATTAAATATATACTGTATATACTTTTTGAACGAATATTTATTGGAACAAGCTAATTCAGAAAATTTGCGCCCCCCGCTTCGGGAAAAAAGAAGAGCATAGCCAGTTCGGAGGGGGAAGGGGTACGACCACCCCCCTCCTGAATTTGTAGATTTATCAAATTTATACATGTATATTGAATCAAAATTTATATTTAAAAAATGCCAATATTGGTATGAAGATTTAATTGCTTATTATTTATCCGATCTTTAGAAGGTTTTTTTATATCTTGAATATTTATCACAGTGTAATGACGAGTTTATGAGTTTATACAAGGAGACGTCATAACTTCTTTTTTTTATTTCACACGGTGATTATTTTCAATTAATGAATAAAAAATAATGTAAAAAAAGCTAGGATCTTCCGGAGTTTGACCCGTTCCCTCTCACATGTTAAGCGAGCGTCATACCCCTAGACCACATAACCTCAGCTTGTAATGTAAATTAAATGCAAACATGGGGTCGCATACACCTAAATATTCACGTTTTATATTGAAAAAAAAATCCACAAGACCTACATGCAAGCTTATGAAGCTATATAAGGACTAAGGCATCATTTCAGACGAACTTACGACACATCTTAATCTTAAGTTAGGCCATTAAATCTGTCCTGTATTAGGGGACCTCTTACTTCATACATGTATTCTTAGTCCCTGTTTTAAGACGATCGCGAACTTCTCCCAAGACATATCTTAAGTGATTTAAAGAAACCATGGGGCCAGGAAAACAACCAAGAATTATTTGTTTGCATAAATAAGTTAAATATTTTTGTAATGTACATGTACTACTGTTGGAAGCCATTTAAGTTGAAAGAGGGGAGGGCAGCCATACATTTTCAGCTGGGGGTGGGGCACTATCAACTACCAAAAATTCCCTGACAAGTAAAACAAAAGAGCCCATGGGCCACATTGCTCACCTGAGTAACTATGGCCATACTATTCTTTACATGATTTCCTCTTTGTAATGCCCATTTTGACCCGTCCTACCCCCCCTCCCCCCACTACCTCCCCCTGGGAACATAATTTGGAGAATGAAAAATATACACTACCCCAGAAATCTTCCAAATAAGTTTCAGCTTTTCTTGTCCAGTGGTTTTTACATGCAAAAAGAAGATTTTTTTTCCATGATCCCACCCTATTTTCTTATCTTGATTATCTCCCCTTGTTGAGGGACTGGACCCATCATTTTTACAATTTTAACACCCCCCCCCCTTTAGGATGCTGTGTACCAAGTTTGGTTAATATTAACCCTGTGATTTTTGAGAAGATGTTTAAAATGTCTACAAGGTTTATTCCCCATTTTAGAAATGTGAGTTATCGCCCCTCAAAATCGGAACTCTTCAACACCAGCATAACTTTGGCGGACTATGCATTTTAATAATCCAAGAAAATAATGATCAACTTACACGCTGCATTTAAAAATTTTAAAAGAAGGAAATGGTTTGCGAAAAAGATTTAGATAATTAGCGATTTTATGAAGGATCTGTTAGCCCCCTTTCTAGAAAGCGATAAGAAAAAATAGCAAGGCACGTAGCATCGTCTTTATAAAAGTAAAAGGAAGGGAGGGGGGGGGGGACCAGAGAAATATTTCTTTTTACTTACCTGGAAAAGTTGACAAGGCAATGAAAAAAATTGGCTTAACATACTACATTTCCCTTATATAACTTTACTGTAGTATAAACTTGGGGGAGCTGTCTTTCAATGAACGTTTTCAATAGTAAAGTAATGTTTTGAAAGAAGTGGGGGCCCCCTCCCCCTTCCCCCAGTTGCTACGTGCCTGATAAGCTGGTTATTGTAATTTTGCTTAAAATCTTATATCATAAATATACGGGATACATGTTATTTATGGTTTAAAAAAAGGATAATTTACAAAGAACATGTAACCGATGAAAACGGGAATTCATTTGTGAACGACGTTCGATCCTGATATTTGTAGTCTTAAACTTTTTTTGCCAAGTATATTTTTAGTTACTACATACATAGCTTAATTAAAATTCAAATCAAAAAATGGGGGTCAATATGCTTCTTTTAGCTCTACAGTACATTTAATATGACCTTTCTGCACTGATATTTTTGTCTTAATTAAAAAGTACATCTTCGACATTTTCCCTCCAAGATTTTTATCCAATTAAAGCATGAATTAAAATGAACTCTAAGTCTTTTTTAAAAAAGACACTTAAAAATTGTGACAAAGCAAAAGTTTGAAATTGCTTCACATAATCAATTATCTGACCTTTCTGCACTAATAAAATGTTATTTTTCTGGCATTGAAAATATAATAAGCAAGAAAGTTATTTAAAGTCTTAAACTTTTTCTGATTTAAAGCAAATAGGTCAAAGTTATCTTGAATATTTAGAAAAGAACATCAAAAGTAGGGGTATATGATATACATTTTCAGATATCACTAAAAAAGTGTGAATTTTACGTTAAAACTGGCTCAATCTTTTCCCTGATTTTCAGAATATATTTACTATATTTGTCACACTTTGTTGATAGAATTAATAAAAAATAATTTGATAGATATTTCAGAACCAGCATAACATATTTCACTGCAAAAAACAGCTTTGTGTGCAACCAGCATGTAAAAATATGCATCCAAAATTAACAGTACTGTTATAGTTCGAATGGAAAAAAAAACTGACCATTTTCGTCTGAAAAACCTTCCGCCACAAAATAAAGTCCCTAGCTTAATTCTACTGGAATGGAATTTAATCGCGGTTTTTTCATTGAATATATTTTAATTTGCATTGTAGAATTTAGTTTTATTGTTAAAACCTATAAATGATGCTTAATTTTATGAATAAACAAGCATTCTGAGAGTATTGCATAAGCAATACATGTCCCCTACCGGGCTCCCCTTTTTCTTCAGGATGTCATTTTATAATATGCAAAAGTCATGTCCAAGGTAAAACTGAAAGATTTTCAAGTAGTAAATGCCTTGAAACTAATAAAATAATCAACATTAAGACGAAAATTCAACTCATTTCTCCACCCGACCACCGTCTTTTCCTCGCTTCATATTTTTGTCGACAATCGGAAGTTAGGGCAGTTCGAACCCGATCTTAATTAAGCGATTATGAAAAATATACAAAATGCCATAATTCTGTCAAAAATCAATGAAGCGAAACTATATTCGAACTTGATCTGTAACTCATTAAGATACATTCACATACCAAAATTCAGCTCAATATCTGCAAGCGTTTAGAAAAAAAAGTGCGGAAAACCAAGTGGGACAGACTGACGGGGACAGACAGACGGACAGACAGACAGCTAGACGGACGGACGGACGGACGGACGCAGAGGAAACCTATAGTCCCCCCGGTTTCACCGGTAGGGGACTAATAACCTGCGCGAAATACACTCAAAATATCAGGATCGAACGTTCTTAAATAATATGTGTAAGTCTAGGTTTCCCAAAGTCGAACTGAAAAGCGATTTCCGTCTGTATTCATTCCTTTTTTCAACTGTTGTACTATCAGCGAATGCAATTGTTAGGTGGATTCCCTGGCAAAAACACGTGATCATTACCGGCCGCCAGGAGGAAGTCGGTTATTGCTAGCGCTCTCGAGCGATAACAACTACGTTAGTCCAAATTCCTTGAATACGCATGCTCGACTTCATGGTCGTGCATTTTGGGAAAACTACTATAGATAAACCGTACGATAACAATATTTAAATAACCTTATTTATTTATTGTGTAGATTACAGTTTAAAGATAACGACATAATTGCAATACTTCAAATTCCCTATTTTCTGGCGGAAAAGCCTGTTGTCATTACTTTGTTGTTCTAAACAAAGACAAAGTTTTTTTTACGTCTAAGCACACCCAAAGCCAATCTTACAAAATCCAGAAACAAGTATTTACACCAAAAATTAACGAATGAAACTATTATTTAAACGAAAAATTCTGATGTGCATAAAACCTAACAGTTCTTGACAAAGATGGCCCAAAGGTCCAAGCTACTTCACAACTTCACATTCGGAACTCTCTGGATTTCTTTATATAACTTAATTATACATAAACTTTGAGTTATTTCTATAAAATATTTCTTTTAACTCAACTGTATTTTCTTTGCTACAGTGCCACGAAATTCTTTTCTTAAACCAACTCATACAATGCCTCAATTAACATCTTCACCATATAATATCTAGAGTCTCTTCCCTCTCCAGTAAAGGTCAGAAATGTTCCCTTGCGCCAACACAAAAACTTCAACCCCATTGCGCCAACACAAAAACTTCACACTCCCCCCTTCGTTTCTTTACCTATCATTAAATGCTCTATAAAATACACTTTGCAAAACAATTATAACTTCATCACACTCCAGCCTCGATAAAAATTAAAGAATTCAGCAAAATAAATCACGTTATCACGGACCGTCCTTTCTGTGTTTAAAATTGCTCCCTCGGGAGATGACACATGAAGATTGTATGCCGGAAGCGAAGTCCTAGTGTGAGCCTCCACTAATCTTTCGGGAATCCTCGAGTTTTACATTATCTCAATGAGAATCTACACAAGAAGTTCCAAGAAGCCTGTAGACTGTTTTTCTTTTAGAAGAACTAGCTTAGAAGTGTGTGATCTACTTTCGGACTAGGCGTATTTGAAAGCCAAGGAAAATTTAGAAAAGATGTTCGATGCTTATAAATATCTATAGTTTCGGTGTGTCGTATGTATGTTGATCCTCAAAACTATGCCTTATTAAATTGGCAAGCCACACTCGGAGAACTGATAATGACGTGATTTTCATCTCGCAAGACTGTATTAACAGGCGAGGGGCTGGGTGGGTGGGGGGCTTTTTTCCCAACTTTGAAAAAAAATTTGGAAAAAGAGTTTGTCTCTACACCCCCCCCCCCCCCCCCCCCCCCCGCAAATCCAACCCAATATGATTTTCGTCTTCGAAGTCGAAAATCAAATTTCCCATTTTTTTGCTTGTCAACTTTTTCAGGCAAGTATATTATTTTTTATGGCTTTAGGTGGCTGCTTTGTATGTTGTTCATAAGAACATTTTTATTATTTTTTCACTCCATTGACATGATCAAAGATTGACCCGAAACACGTGTTCGAAGTAGAATGTAAACACGTATCTAGTGTAAACGTTGCTATTCCTTCAACGATTGATCAGTTGCTAGTGGTAAGATCCTCTGTGCGCATTCATAACAATAGTCATATATTGCAAACAAAGCTTTGTCAGTTTAGATGATATTACACCAGTCCTATTTTTTTACAATCGTATCGAATGCAATACATAAATCAATCCAAAAATACACAGAACAATCCATATATCGGACGGTTATTTTTCATGTAAGTCGTGTATTTTAACACCACAACTTGAATTTATCCACCATGTTTATTGCGATAGATCGATTTTACTTTGGGACAGCCAAAATGGTTAAGGAGGGGATCTCTATAAGGAATGACATGTACCTGATTTCAAGCAAAAAACATCGCTGTTTACGAAAAAATATAACATGGAATAGTTTTATTTATCGATATTTTACCATCAATATCATTGGTACAAGTATCATTGGCACTGTTTGCCTTTTTTATTTCATTTATGACGTAAATGTATAGTGAAAAATCATTGACTCTCACCTGTGCCCATATATATTTTCTTTTCTTTATCAATATCTTGACCACCTTCTGTATGCTCATACTCTCTCCCATCTGGCTTACGAAAAGTCTCTGAAATTACACACTCTCTTTCTTTACATTGCTTTTTGAAATAAAATTGTAAATTTTAATTTTTAAAGATGTAGACTAATAGACTTATTATACACGATGCCTTCCACGTCAATGTCAATAGTCACCACTCACTGACGTCAAACACAAAGACAGCTGAACGAGATTTATATGCATATTTGTCCTTCCTATCTATTGACCTATCAAATTGCATAATTAACTGTCCGGTAGAATTATTATGAAATCAAGTCTACTAAGGATCATAGAGTTAGCACACGGAAATCATATAGATATGGCAATATTCTATCATTAAAGTTATAAATAAAAAAAAAAGTGCACTGTCAATTTTACAGTACAATTAAAATTTAAACCGTCAATTTTTATCTTGTTTTGTTTAAATGTAATTTAACATGAACATCATCAGATGCTAAATTTCTCTATAAAATCATTACCATCAGTGGGTTCTGTGCGGTATGACAGCAACGGGCGTTTATAATCTGGTTCTGTAGGTATATCTTCTTCTCTGTGTTGTTTGTTGATCTCACCATCTTCTGATTCTGCACCTACTGTTTAAAGAAAATTAATTACTAGTTTATTTTGGCATTATTTGAAATATGATTTCGAATTTATGCATTTAAGTAAGCAGTACATTTATATTTCAACTTTTATACCGTTCCTTATAAGTGCCCTGTCATTACACCCTTTGATTTTTTTTTCAAAGTGCGTTTAATTTGGGACCACATTAACGCACTTTGAAAGAATAAAATTTCCTTTCAAAGTGCGTGATATTAATATCGACCATATTAACGCACTATGAAAATATGTGTAATTCTTTGTCAAAATTATTGCAAATCTTAGGCATGATAAATAATTGAACCTGATTGATTACTCTTCGATGATGAGGTCACTTGAGGACGTGAAAGTGACCGATTTTGATTTTTCAACTCTTTGCATTTAAAATATTTTCTCTCTTGAATGTTTTGCTGTACTTATTTTTTTTTCCAGTTTGCATGCATTTTATGAGCAAACTAAAAAATATTTCCCAAAATTTATTATACGTTTTGCAAATACGTACACAAATTTGGGAATAGCATAGGTATTGGTACCGGGAAAGGGGTGGGGAGGGGGGGGGGACTAAGGCATGTTATGCAAAGATATGCATAATAAATGCATTTAAAATTGGGGCATGACTTGGGGCTATGCACAATACATGCATAAGAATTTTTTTTTAAAAGTTAGTTTGGCTGAAAGACCTTCTACTCGTCTTCTCTTTGTTGTCAATGAAGTTAAATGAGTACATGTACATTAAGAGTTTTTCGAAAGGTATGATTATTACGAATGGATTCTCTCAATTACTAAAATATATTTTTTTTTAAATGAGTTACCACAGTGCCCTAAACTAATTGTTATGACGTACTATGACGTACTATGAAACTAACCATCCAGTATTAATTTCGTTAATTTTTATCCTTTTTTTATTAGATTCAGTATTATTAAACAAAAAAATATTCTTGTCGTTACAAAGAATAAAAATACTGAAACCGGTTAAATCTATCAAGCTCTTGAATAACTTTTCGTTATTGCCTAATAACATTTATTTTTTATCTCTACATTCCACTAATGCACTAGTCGTTGAGATACTGATGGCTAGCTTAAACGTTTCTATAAACATTGATCATTTATACATTCTGTGATTTCAACATCCTAATCATGCAATTGTCATTGATATATTGATGGCTAGCAAAAATCTTCGAATATAAACATTGATATATCTACAAAAAGCCGCAATTTCTCATTATAAAATTGAAAATTTATATAAGAAAACAGATTCCCATCAATCTTATTTTGATAATCTTAGATATTTATTTACTTTAATAATTAAATATTGAAGTATTCCTACTTCTATAATTTTTGAAGATACAATATTATATAAATATTGCATGTAATTGAAAGTAACATTGAAAATTTTCACCCCTCGAAAATCATTGTCAACTTTGGCTGCGCCCCGGTTGACAATAGTTTTCGAGGGGTGAAATTTTTCAATGTTACACTCAATACATGCAAATGTTTTTATATTATACTGGATGTTTTATACAAATACATATAACAGTAAACCGTGCGCGCATAAATTCTGTGAAGTCTCTATTTTTGGACTATCACCCGTCGTCAGGCACTGTTGACTGTGCTACGCTGGATGGCGTGGCTTCATTATTGAGCGGGTAATAGTGTTTTTTATTTAATGTTTCTTGACCAATCAGATTCATCTAATTTGCATGAATGTATATATAAATAATGCATGTAGTTGAGTGTAACATTGAAAATTTTCAACTCTCGAAAATCATTGTCAAACGAGGCGCAGCCGAAGTTGACAATGGTTTTCGAGGGGTGAAAATTTTCAATGTTACATTCAACTACATGCAATATTTATTAACTTATACTGAATGTTTTATTCAATTACATATAACAGTGAACCGTGCACGCATAAATTCGGCGCAGTCGCTATTCTTTTCTAATATCATCCGTCATCAAGCACTGTTGACTTTTGCTACGCTGGAGGGCGTGGCTTCATTTTTCAGCGGGTAATAGTATTTTCTAACAAATGTTTCTCGAGTAATAAAATTCAGCTAATTTACATGAAAGTATAATATTAAGAAAATATGTTCACTTGCATGTGAAGGTTAAGTTTAGAAAAAGTTTATTTTTATGTTTAAATCATTTCTTGCTACTGCTTCTGATAAAAAAATATTTCTCTTGCACCACACATCCGCTCAAGTAAACATATAATTCAGACACAGAAAATTGGGGTGTATAAAGAGGACTGTTCCCCTCAACACTTTTATCTGGTCGTAAGATTTACATTGTAATGGTACTTCAAATGTTGATTATATCGTTTCCTATTAAAGAACATTAACATTCTCCAAAACAAAAAGAAAAATAGGAGTAAAGTTGATTTTAAGAATTCAGTTCTACAACTTCATATTTTTATAACCCCACTTCCCACATCAACAAGCACGAAGCAAATGTAAACAAAATGAGCTTGTATTGTTTAATCAGTCAGTACAGTGATTCAGCAACCTTTGAAGTACAGTATTAATATCGCTCGTCCGACATGGTAAATAATATACTCCTCTTGTGGCTAAATCAACTTTTTTACGTTAAAAACAGCAATAATTGACTTTAATTATGTTTCCTCTGTATTTTTTGTTAAAAAGGGCATTTTCCTTCATCTTTGGTTTTAAGGATAAGAGATAATATTTTTTGTGCTTGTAAAAGTTTGAATTGGAATTTATATTCCGTTTTAATTGTATATATACATATATATGTGATCTCTTTAATTTACAAGTAACAGATATCTTAAGTTAGTTATTTTGTTACAACTTAAATATTTCATAAAAGTCAAACATACGTGGGAAAGGTCTTTGTTTTTTGTCTCTCTGATTCAGTTTCCAAAGAACACCAGACAATACCAAAATGATGATAAACACAACAGCAACCACGCTCCCAATAATAGCCCCTGTGTAGTCGTGTGACTCTTGTGGAATGGTGACTTCAAGTACGTTGTTAGTCGTTGTGTTGTAAATACTTTGAATTGTCGATAACCCTAGATTAAATGCTTCTGTAGTGACCCTGGTACTTATGCTCTCTGTGCTATACGAATGAAAATGTAATTTATGGATATTAATTGGAGCCAAGGCATTTATGCTTCAAATATCTTATCCTTACAATGTGTTTAGATATTCCTTACCTTTTGACCCTCATCTTAGAGTTTGACACACTTCTACATGTACTAAAAAACCATTAACTTTTCCTCGTAACTTATGAACAGTTATAATTAGAGCTTTGATACTGTAAACATAGTTTTATCCACGGGGTCATACTTGCACGGAATCTCTATATGTAATCATTGTGACAAGTGCTTCCTCTGGATACCAACATTTTTTATCTCTTGTCCTTGGCCTTTAGAATAAACTTGCATTTGTAAAAATTCAACATTCGCCATAAGCTGCCACACACGGCACCAGCGTTTCACAAAAATATATTGTAATATCAGAACCAGTTGTTAGTGATGATGTGAATTGAAAAAAATGGAGAACCATAACATGATATTTATTTGTTTACTGCCAGGACCTTCTGATGAACCGCTTTGTTTTTATGCAATGTAATATCACAATTTAGTTAAGCATACATGTAAGTTTCAAGTCATAGGGGTATATAGATGTAATAATGTGGAAATAAGTCAATATCTATAAGCCAAGATTCCAAGACTTGCTTACAAATCGTGGCCTTATATTTGAGAACAAACCAATTAGCAATCTATCACTTTCATGTAGTTATGATAATAAGATGCATATCTATTTCTTGTATTTCATGTTTTGTTTCGGAATGAGGAGTAGAACATAATTGATATCAAATTTCAATTAGGTCCTACCATTTTCTTTTTGGTTAATTTTGACAAGTATTTCCAATGCTTACTTCTTATGTAGATGAGGATTAGTTAAGAATATTTTTTATTTAGAAATTTCCCTATTTGGTTAGGAAAGATCCATCATCTTATTTGGATTTGCCTGGGAAAATTTAAAAACTTTTATACGATATTTGACCGATATTAACAGTTTATCACTATTTTACCTCCTTCCATCGGGCATTTACTTACGTATTTGGACACGAGGGTTCAGCAAAATAACATCGGTCCTGTGTATTGATGTTCTGGCAAGCGGGATCTAAAAACACAAGAACAGCGATAGCAATAACATACAACATTAACATATGTTTATTAATAAATTTAATAAGACATTTTCGTTAACAAGATTCTCACATAAGTATATCTTGTTGCTTCTGTATTCTATGTCAGGACAGCCTGATGAAAACCCAAGACAGCTGGTACGATACAACTGTCCTCCTGTAGTCCTCAAACAATTGCCTGTATCGATATCGGTTATATATATTGAATAAAATCATCATGTGGGAGGAACACATGTAAGAGATAGATAAAGAATATATGAGTAATAAATAGAGTATTAATCAAGAAACTGCATATAAATTATTTGATTAATTAAGATGAACATTGTATTTATCTCTCTCTCTCTCTCTCTCTCTCTCTCTCTCTCTCTCTCTCTCTCTCTCTCTATCTCTCTCTCTCTCTCTCATTTGATGAGAAATTTTTCTGACGTTATATTGTATCAATCATTTAATGTTGATCAAAATCTAAAAATAAAACAAAGAAAAAGGAAACTAAATTGTTATATTATTTGAGCTCACTTACCCCTTTCTATTATCCCCATGATCCCACTGTAACATAATTCTATGAGTCCTGTTTTGTCGATGTTAGGGACACAGATGTATTGATCATTCCCATACTGGTCCTGTCCACAACCCAGCCTGATGGAGGATTCTTTGACCTCTGTTGTGTTCTGGGGACATGATACCACAATGTTTTCCATAACTGTCAAAACCTGTATAAACACTGTTTGCTAAAACGCTTCATAAGAAGATGTGTTGTGTTTAAAAAACGTTGAAATTTCATAAAGCATTAAACTCATATTTACGGAAGTAAACACAATCTCAATGTAAACACGTTTAAAACAGTCATTTTATCACTATGAATCATGCGATGTATTTACCTCCGAAAGCTTCAAGCTATGTATTCTTCTGTCGTTCCAAATACAAGAAGTGTATTTTGCCTATTTCCTTCATTATGTCTTCCACACCGGACATTAGCGAGTTAAAATGGTTAGCAGGCTTGGTTACCCATGCATGCTTTTATTTCCACAGGTAATGTAATAAACATATAGGCACACCTAAAAATGACTTATTCAATAAAAAGAAAAAAAAATATAGGAGAAGTTTGAGATGTGTGGTTTAAAATAGGTTGATAAGGAAGATGATATTTACATATCAAAATAACTAATTGTATATACATGTATCTCGAAGAAATTAATTTTAAATAAACGTTTGAAAATGGAGCTTATCCATTAAAACTCATATGTTATAACACCCTGTACTTAGTACAACACATTTACAAATTAGAAATTTACAATCCAACCAATGAGTTTCTAAAATTTTGACCAGGTCAGCAGTCTTCTTTTGAACCATGGTTAATTAGGCCAAGTATAGTGTCTTGTCTTAAAATTTTATGCAACCCGAAGGCTGTCTTAAATACATTGAATAAAGTATTACCAACATCTCCTGCCGTTTTAATAATGGTTTTACTACAATAAACTTGTTTGACTTTGTTTGGACACTACAGGAGTTTAATGAATAGACTTACTTTTACATTCTACAGCTGACTTTCACATTTTAATGAATGGAGTGAGTCTCTGTTTAAATAGTCTAATCCACAATTTACAAAAGTTGCGTCCCTTTTCGAGGTCAACCAAAAGGTCAAAGGGAAAAGAAACAACATTTCTCATCTATATTCCACCAAACATTTGGGCGGGCTATGATGAATCTATTGTTTTCTTTGTGTATGTGGCTAGCCCCAACAGGTTGCAATCGGAGTACACTCTGCAACAAATTTTCCCAGTCAAATGACAAAGTTACAAAACTGAAAACTATTAAGGCTACTGTGAGGATTTCATGGGTTTATCCCCTAAAATGGTGGCCAACTTATGACAAGTGTGGATTCAACTAATGTTGAAGTCAGTCGTCGATTGTAAAAGTAAGTATCTTTATAAAACTTCACAACTACATGTACAAACTTAGCTGATTGACGAGACGAAGGATCCCAAAAACACTCCAAAAGGCCCCATACGAAAATGTGTAGTTGACTGTCACCTATCCGTCAACTAGTCGTCAACTGATAATGCAAAAACATTTGACCACTCGGAGATGAATGCTTTTCTGAAAAGCGATCAAATGGTTTGCATAAAACGGCCAGTTGACCATTAGTTGAATGCTAATACTTTGAAATTTCACGAGAAAACAAGGGTTGACCACTAGTTGACCACTCCGACTTGTTAGAAAATTTCTCCCACGCTACATTTATGTTGGGTTATGTTGGGATAATTACATTATTATAGTTCGGGTTTGTTATACCATAATTACAACAACCAAGATTATAATCAGTACATGTGTGTTTTCTGTTGAAGGTGGGAATTTCGATTTGAAGCATTATTGTATTCGTGATGATTCAGCGTGAGAAATATATCTCATGTTCTATTATAAGTATATAAAATGTAAAGATTTGTTTTACTAAGCTTGTTATTTTTAGAGATAATAGGAATACCAAACACTGTAGCCAGTATCTATAGGTCCCTATTTTGTGTACTTTTTTTACATATTGAAATAATTCTGAAAACTTGTCATGCATCATGTGTTTTTTTTGTGTTTCTTGTGTTGGTAAAAATAAACCATTGCTTTAAACTAATTATATATATAACCTTTTCTGCACAAAAATAAAGAAGGCATGTAGCGACTTATGAGAGTGTGACAGCTCAATTCATTTATAATGCATTTATATTTACAAGTACATTTATGTCAATTTAGAAACTCCATTGTTTTGACTTTTCATATTTTCAAGAACACTGCGTGTCTTAGATTTCAAATCTCCCTCCATTTTTTCAAATATATAATGAATGCAACCTACGTGCACTGACTAATGGAGTATTCAACAAGCGGTCAACTGCAAAGGAAATAGAGGAGTAATCAACTAGCGATCAACTGCAAAGAAAATAGAGGAGTAATCTACTAGCGGTCAACTGCAAAGGAAATAAAGGAGTATTCAAATAGCGGTCAACTGCAAAGAAAATAGAGGAGCATTCAACATTGGTCCAAATGAGTTGATCGCTCTCTCATTTGCATGGCAAAAATTCAACTAATGGTCAATTGACGGTCAACTGAATGCTGAATTGAATTCTAATAGTATTTTTTCATATGGGGCCTCTGTTCCAAGTTAGAAGAATGTGTTATATTCATTTTAAATAATAAGAATTGAATTTATGTCAATGTCACTTCACTTGTTCAGGTTTTCTTTGTTTTCACCACTTGTTTCTTTTCAATATATATAATAATGGATTTATGCTAAACGTTTTACAGAATCAGCTATGTGCAAACATGTGTCATTGTAAAAGAAAAAGAGAAGTAGAAAAAGTTGACATTTTAGAAAATCAGCTTATTTACAGTGTGATTATCACTATGTACGGGGGTTGTCACAAAATTTCGCAGATTGAGACTATATCTTTTAAAGAAATTAATGTATCTTTATAACAATTTTCTGGATAAAGCGTGTTCTGAAAAAATAAATTTTAATAACCAAATGAGTTTCATCAAGTTTACTTAAAAACAAGTCGAGTAATAAGATTTGCATGTTTGTAAAATCTGCAACATTTCGTTAGATAGACAAAACTCTACGTCATTATAATTAATAATGTCATAGTTAATTTTTTTGAAAAAAAATATATGCAATCCAAACCTGATCTAATTTCTCATGAATAACTTACAGTTATAGTCTTTATCTAAGAACGGTACAGTAAACATGGTAAACGTGAAGAAAAAACGAAGTGGTTATATGTTCCGCCATTTTTATCTTATGCACAGATTAAGTCATTCATGGTCATGTGACACAATAACGGACAACAAGCTAATTTTTATGTTCACTCATCTACTCAATGGAAAGGAATAATGATTATATATATATGGACATTATTCTAGCTATCATTTAACTACAGTAATTGTTTATCAAATAATGACTGTTAACAGCGACAGCGTCTTTCGGTGCTATACCCATAGCAGTTTGGTCTACCAGGGGAATCGATTAAAAAAGATGTCGAAAAAAACACATTTCATCTGTTTGCTTACGATTAGCTGCAAATTTGTAGCTCTCCGAAAAGATATACTGATAAACCGGACCATCAATATATTTTTATAGATCTGCAACTAGCTTACCATCTGGTATTATTTTCATATTTGTCTTCTTTTTTTTATGGTTTGGTATTCTGTTATCAATTAAAGTCTCTTAGAGCGTCAACACAACATTCAATTAAAAGTGAACATCTATCCAAAATATATTTTAACGTCATCAAACGTCGCATTTCCTGTTGAATTTTTCCAAAAGACGACACAATAGATAGTAATTTTCATGGGGAAAAGCAAAATGTTAAAAATAAGTCCATGAAATTTTTCTAATTTTTTAATTCTATTTTGTTTTTGCTCATATATTCAACTGGCTAGGTATATTTTTTTTAAAGTTTTTATTACTCGTGTGCAACCAAACATATTCTGAACGTTGTTTTTATCTGTAAATCTTTACTGAGTGTGATTTGTTCATATTTGTTATTATTAGGTTATTACTAGGTTTACTAAAATCTTCAAAGTCTAATTCGATTTTTAAGTCTTAGGAGAACTATTTTAAGAATTATTCACTTTTTAAAACTTTTGACATAAATATAACAAAGAACATTATTTAATAATTTGTCCTCAAGCTGCAGCAGATAATTAAGGCTAACAATTATAGCTACTTTCTAATTTATTCATGGACCCGTTAATTCAAAGAATTGTGCTCCCCAATTTCAATATATTTGAAAGGTAAATAAAACTAGAAAGTCTGCTATTGCAAGGAATAGCATATGTCGCCCCGAACCGCACAAGATTTTAATATTTTCATCACTAAAACAACACCTATTAGCTAAGCTTGGACAACCATCAACTCGTATCCATCCATTGAGTGCTTTGAATTAAAAATCAAAGTTAGAGAATTTTCACTTTCCCCTGTTTACAATGAAAACAATCAATTATTTAAAAATTTTAAATGCAACTCGCACAAACACAATTACTAATCACAAATATAAGAATGTTTCATGATAAATGTTCAAAGGACAAGAGAGAACACCTTCCGGACAAAATTCGTTATTTTTCACACGTTTCCTTGGAAACTAAAGCAATTTTGAAAGAAAATGACCACACAACAAAACTACAACCAGTGATCCTCTGTTGATGAATGTTTCAGGAAGATTGTCCAAGCCATCTCCAAGAAACAGGATGGAGAACAAACATGAGGCCCATGGGCCTTATAGGTCACCTGAGCATCATGCAACAACTTTCAAATGATTGAATTTGGTTCAGGTTTTAAGCAACGGCATTCATAATTTTGAAAGAGGCACCATTGCTTATCATAACTAAACATTTAGCAATTGTTTAGTTTGTTTACTTAATACCCATAATCAGGGTAGGGGAACAAAAATGCATGTCAACTAATCAGTAATATTCAGCAATAATCAGGAGCGCCCTTATCACACATGAGCCCCTGACCCTAGGTCTACACATTGCAAAATTTTTGAAAAGGCACACTTGCTTATCAAATATGTTTGATTAATACAAAGGAGCAGATTTCAAACAATTCATTTTCAGTATATAAGTAGAGCCCCCCCCCCCCTCCCCTTTGGTATTCCTGACCCAGAGGACTTGAAATTCACAATTAAGGAAGAAGAGCTCTTGCACATCATAGCTTTATAAATAGTCCATCTGCTTATTATCCAGGAGTAGAGGAAAAGATTTTCATAGATGCAATGTATTGTTACTATATAATCATTTAAGAGCCAGAACTAGAACCCCTAACCATTGGTAGAAGCATTCTTGCTCATCATAACTATGTCCTTGATTAGTTTATTTAATACTGAGAAGTAGAGAATAAGCTTTTCAAAGAATAAATGCCTTTTTACTATTATAATTATAATCAATATTCAATAGAGCCCCGCCGTAACACCAGAACCCATGACCCTGGGGCCATAAAATTCACAATTTTGGTAGAGGCACTCTTGCTCATCAGAACTATGTACTTATTTAGTTTACTTAATACCTAGGACAGAAGAAGAAGATTTTCAAAGAATTTATGCATTTCACTATATAATCAATAGAGCCCCGTCCTAACACCAGAACCCCTGACCCTGGGGCCATGAATGGCACAATTTTGGCAGAGGACTCAATGCTGATTACAATCATACCAACAGTTTGACTGCTTGATGTCCAGGAGTAAAGAAGAAGATTTTTAAATATAGCACTAATTTTAATGGTTTTTGCCCCAACCCCCGGCCTCAGGGGGGCAGGGACCAAGAAATTCAAAATTTTTATTTCCTTTCACCCATAAATGTTATATGACAAATTTGGTTGAAATTGGTTCAGTGGTTTCAGAGAAGAAGCTGAAAATGTTCAAATGTTAAAGCACGACGCACGACACACGACGAGTTTACTCAGGTGACCTAAAGATACGTTCATTCGCAATATGTCGCCTCCGACTTCGTTCGGGGCGATATAATAAGTGAACTATACGTGAATATTTATATTTAAATAGACAAGAGGCCCATGGGCCACATCGCTCACCTGAGAAGCTTTGACCATTCTATTCTTTACCAGATTTCCCCTTGTAAAACATAATGCATCCCCACCCTCCCCACTGATCATAATTAAGACATTTTGAAATTTACAATACCCTAGGATCCTTCCATGTGCATAAATTTCAGCTTTTCTGGCCCAGTGGTTTTTGAGAAGAAGATTTTCAAAAAAAATTCCTATATATTTCTATGTAAAAAATTGATTCCCAATTGTGGACCCGCCCTTCCCCGGGGGTCATGATTTGAACAATTTAGAATCTATACTATACCAGGATGCTTTCACATAAGTTTCAACTTTTCTGGCCCAGTGGTTCTTGAGAAGAAGATTTTCAAAAAATTTTTCCTATATATTTCTGTGTAAAACTTTGATTCCCAATTGTGGCCATGCCCTTCCCCGGGGGGTCATGATTTGAACAATTTAGAATTTACACTACCGTAGGATGCTTCCACATAAGTTTCAGCTTTTCTGGGCCAGTGGTTCTTGAGAAGAAGATTTTTAATGACCTCACCCTATTTTGTCTTTTCTTGATTATTTCCACTTGTGAGGAGACTTGGCCCTTTACTTTAACAATTTAAATCCCCCCTTTTCCCAAGGATGCTTTGTACTTAGTTTGGTCAAAATTGGCCCAGTGGTTCTTGAAAAGAAGTCGAAAATGCGAAAAGTTTACAGTCAGACAGACAGACAGACATACAGATCGACAGCTAGACAGACGGACGGACGGACGACGGACAAAATGTGATCAGAAAAGCTCACTTGAGCCTTCGGCTCAGGTGAGCTAAAATTTAATTCTATGGTTTTAATGATCAGGCAGACTTGGACTAATAGATGAATAGAAGTGAGATAAAAATATTTCCATTTCTATTTTTTTTTCTCTGTAAAAACCCTTTGAAAGTTACCGGAGTTGATGTCTTGACAATTCTACCGGAATGTAAATTAGGCAGGTCGATAGGTAAGGAGCTAAGAAGGCCTTAAACACATGCAAATCTCGTGCGCATTTGTCTCTGTGCTTGACACTAAGGAGGCCAAATATGCATGTAAATCTCGTGCGAAATCCGCATGGGAGTTCTAGTGTAATTTAAATATATCTTTACATTTTTTAAGTCTAAATTTATACTTATAATGAAATTGAAATATAACGAATCACTGTCGAATTAGGAGAGTATGCCAGGGACATCAACAATAGTTGGAAACATGGGATAATTTTAGCATAATGGGCTTCGCCCGTTATGCAAATTATCCCATGTTTCCCACTATTGTTGATGCCCTGGCATACTCTCCTAACTAGACAGTGATTCCTTAATTAACCTTTCCTTTGAACTCTTCTTCATGGGCCAAGAGAGGCAAATGTGAGAGGTAATGATATGGGGACCCAGTAACATAATTATATAATTTTAAATTATAATTTGTAATCAAGAATCTTTATACCACAAGTGTATGAGTTGATTTTAAATAAATTAAGACTGTAGCACATTCGTATTGATTTTATTTCCTCTTTTACTTCTAATCAATATTGAACATCAAGATACGTATCATTATTTCCATGAGCCACTTTCGGTGCAACTGTGGAACTTTCAGTAATTACATGATCGTATGAAGACGACGAATCACTAGTTTTTTCATTACGTCTATCAATTAGGTTTTCATCCACAATGATTTTGTCTGAATCCAAAATCTCTATGTATGAATGTCGCTGTGTGTCATGCCTGTTCTCTATATCTTCTTTTGAAATAATAGGTTCTAAATAATTTTCCAAATTACCACTTTCACCCGACACCTTCTCTGATATAGATCCGTCTTCTTTTCTGGACGAAACATCCAACATTTCTAGACATTGGTCAATTTCCTGATACTCAGATTCAGCCTTCTGGTAGACATGGCGGTTGTCCTTATCCTGTTCTAACCTGATGTATTGCTTTTTATCACTCTCACGTGGCATACTTTCAGAATCATTGGATGCATTTCCTTCGGTGTTATTTTTCTGTTCTCTTCTTGATATCTTTCTTTGCGTAGATTTTGATCTCAAACGGAGTTGAAAAATGATTACAATCAATAAAATAGCTAACAACAATCCCGTACCAGACAGTAAATAATTACTGTTAAACTCCCCATTCGTGGTTATATCAGAAGAAGAAGAAGTTATTTTAATCTTAGAAGTGTGAAGATTTGTGCTGCTAATTGGTGAAACATGAGGTTGTACATGTACTGTTGGTGATACATGCATTACTGATGAGTTGTCATTTTTTGTTTTTGAGACGGGTAGTCCAAATATAAATGTTGTGGGTGTTTTATTCACTTGATGCTCTGTTGTTATAGAAAAAAGAACATTGATCAGATGTCAACAGATGCTAACGACGGATATATAAGATATAGTTAATATCTACGCATAGTTTATACCTGTGGTTGCCTGTGTGGTTACAAGTTGGCTTAATTGTGGACACCCTGTCACGTGGTCACAATCCTCGCGGGAACACTTACACTGCTCACCACAATCTTGACCAAATGTACCACGTGGACAAATTTTTTCACATGTATCCCCATAGTATCCCGGTGAACATACTGTAACCAAAACTGATGCATGTACAACATGTACAATGAAATGACGAACAGACGTCTAGGAAAACAATACAGATTCCATTTAAAAATCATTAAATAGATTTTAAAATGATTTTGTAAACTTAAACTGAAGGGAAAAACAAATAGTTGGTCAAGTTATTTAAAAAAATCTAACAAACAATATGTGTATACAACATGTGCATAAAACATGAAATGAAGGAATTTTACTAGTTTTTTTAACATTGATAGAAAAAAATCTCCATAAAAGACAGATTTAATGCAATAAATTTAGATAAATCCTGTCTAAAATTCTCAATATTTTGAAAACTTCACATATGAAATTATCATAGTTACATGTATCAGCTACTAAAATCAATATCTTACAGCTACAATTCCCGTTTTCGTCTTTGTAAAAATTAGCACAACAGAAAGTAGAGTCCGCCACAGTTCTGAAAAAAAGACTGAAATTAAAGATCCAATGGTTTTCTACTCTTAATGAATATAATTCTTTAAATAATTACTGGAAAATATAATGCAATTTATTTCCTGTAGAACACGCTGTTACTCAAAATATATGGAATTAAACAACACAAATTATGAAGCACTAAATTAAGATCACTAACATATAGCGTTAGGATTTTGAATTTGTTACAGAACATGTAGAACTGAACTCAATAAACTTCAAGTGAAAGTTTCCAATGCACGATATTAATTCTTACCTGTTCAAAATGCAGATCTTTGTACTTTTAATATTGGAACAAGAAAATATGAAAAATAATCCTACAATTCGCAATGTATAACAAAATAAACACATATTAATACTGCGTCTATCAATTAAAATCCAGGAAGCATTGAAAATTTACAATGACAGGAAGTCAAAATGGTGCTTATTATTATTTCACTCTACAGATTTAGCCGGGTTTTTTTTATATATTATAATACCAAGTGTGCACATTGACACTACAATAATTCGGCATTCTGATGGCCACTTCAAACAATTTCAATATTTAAGTCCTATGTTTTTTTTAGATGTTTTATTCATATATAGATACATGTAGAAAAAAAATCGAAATTTGATTGATACCCTTTGTTAAAAGTTTGGGAAAAAAAGGAATCTCTTTTCTGAGATAATTCCGCATTCCTGTTTTCTGAAGCAGAGGTCATTGTTTAACTTTACATTGATGCGTCTCTTGGCGAGTGTTTCTAATGGAGTCATCTTCTCGAAGGGAGGCAACTAAAATTGGTTGTAAAGAGATTTTCTACAAAGCAGGTGGATATTTTAATAACAGCTTAATTTTTATTGCTTTCAATTAAGCAAATTATCATCCAGCATTTTATTCTGATAATATTTACAAAGTGTTTAAACCAGAAAAAAACTGATTTTCATATATCTCTCTACTTGACATTTAACAGAGAAAACAAAATAAATGAATTTTACATAATTATTAAAAAGAAACTAGATTATTGTTATCAAACCAATCTTTGTTTTATTTTTGCTTGAAAATATTAACTAAATATTTTTCATATAATTGAAGGACCGAAGATATGTTAAACAATTGAATAAAATATAGTAAAATGGGAAGCACGTGTACCTAACAATATATCATGGATGTGTAGTGTATAAAGTAATGTAATGTTATTGAAAAAGAAATTGAAATTACATTGTAATTAATTAAATTATAATTACAAGTATACTTAGTGTTTAATTACAAATTACTACCAATTACCTTAAGAAAAGTAATTAATTACAGTCAATTACAATTACTTTTTTTCAAATACCCTATCGCTGATTCAAAATAATTGATGGCGATCTCAAAAGATAGAAGTCTGAGGTTGAAAATAGTCCAAGTAATGCTTCAACGCAAAAAAAAACAGGCAAACAGTGGACAAGGACGGGACAGAAATGTTAGAGTATTCTGTCAGATGGCCTATACCTGATATAAAAAAAAATGTCTCCATTCCAACTCATTAATTTCAAATTTCCCTTAGGGGGTCAGAAAAGATCTTTTCAGTGAGAGAAATGGAAATGGCTTCATTATGATGTGTCATTACATGTAAATGCAGCATTCTGTGTCTACTGTATAACAGATTACAATGGTAGTATATAAGTTGTCCTAATGGAGATAAGGCATTTTTGTCAAAGTGATTCCGAAATTGGAGGAAAGCTAGAATGTGCCTCGAAAAGCATTCCAATAGCAAGTGTCACAGAAAAGTAGTTGAGAGATCGATTACACTTCCAAAGGTATTAAGGGATGTTGGAGAATCTCTCAGTAAACAACACTTTGATCAGGTAAAAAATATACAACAGAGGTTATTTCCTGAAAATACTTCGGAGTTGAAGATATCTATCGAAACAAAATACTCAAATCAGGGGGAAACAGGAGAGTTCTTTTAAGTTTCACGAGTTGATTAAACTGCAGACAGAGAGTGACCCTGTTTTACAGGCATAGGTTCAGAGAAAAAAACAACAGACAAATATGTTTCAGTACAAGTTCAAAACAATACTTAAAGTACTGAATAATCAAGCTCTTAGAAAATTATGATTTAAAGAATGTAAAATTTCGAACCATAAGGGCTAATGTGACAAATTTGAGAGAGAGAGAGAGACATTAGTTTTTTATTCGGACTGTTATTGTATGCTCTAAACTTGGTGTATTCTAATACTGCTAAATCATCTACAATTATCCTGCCCTTGACGTAACGCGTGAAATAACACAATAGATCAAAAATTTGCCAAGAAGAGAAGCGATTCTTAAAAATTGGAAAGAGTCTGGGAATTTGAGACCTTCTCACCTGGAATACGAGTTTTGTGTCCAATAAGATGGATATTTTCTTCCAAAAAGATGGACAGTTCGGGCAGATGCTACACAGAGTGCTATACTGAATACAAGGAAATACTATTGGGAGTATGGGAGGAATTGATGGAATATGTAAAAGTATCAGAAATGAGATGTAGAATAAGTGGCGTTGTGACTAACTTATTGGTTGTCTGCTGGGTGAACAGTTGCTCCATCAAAGCGATATCCTTAGCAAAGCTCTACAGACAAAAAACTCTCTCTGTCTCAGAAGGTCAGAAAATGACTCAAGGCGCTGTGAAAACTCTGGAGTCTCTAAGAACAAAAGAAAATTATATCTCGTCTTATGAGGATGCGAAAAAATACCAATAGATTCTGTGTTCTGAAAGTATTGAAGGTCTTGCGGTGCTTCGTCGAAGACGTCCTCCAAAACGAATTGACGACGGATCTATGTTTTACCACGACACTTGTGAAGATGTGAATAGAGTTGAATATGACGACGCAATTGATTAACTTGTGAATGGCATTACATGTCGTTT
The DNA here is from genome assembly GCA_003671525.1 of Saccostrea glomerata. Taxonomy (NCBI): domain Eukaryota; kingdom Metazoa; phylum Mollusca; class Bivalvia; order Ostreida; family Ostreidae; genus Saccostrea; species Saccostrea glomerata. The sequence continues at coordinate 168,654 of PRKT01000680.1, forward strand.
TGATCAGCCTGGGTATGCAAAATGTGTGCAACTGATGTTGTTATTATTGAAGGGGACAGGGGATAGAATTTTGATAAGGAATTTGAGATGTGACAGAATTTTATGGCCATATATATATATATATCTATATATATATATATATATATATATATATATATATATATATATATATATATATATATATATATATATATATATATATATATATATATATATATATATATATATATATATATATATCAATGCCCAAAATTTGAGAAATCAATTTCACACACCGATGTAATCTTCTTCTCTATCTTGTAATACCGGCATTATGTGCCAACAGCGAAAGAATGTTAAGCACACTTCGCCGTATCAAATAGTATGACCCAAGTTAGACTTGACAATCTGATGATCCTTCACATGTATCAAGAATTAGAGACAGAGAATCTGGATCTGCATGGTGTGTCAAATCCATTTGTTGGTGACAGATTGTCCGTTTTTGGAAACTTCTAATGAAAGGACTGAAAATTGCCACATCTTGATTAGGAAGTAATCATTTCCTGAAGCTCACTCTGTTTTTTTTTTTTTTTTTTTTTTTTTTTGTTTTGTTTTGCTGTTTAACATCCCTCTAGAGAATAATTTAGAATGGAGACGCCACCCTTTGTCGGTGGAGGGCTGCAAAAGTTTATACCTATACTCGGCACTCGAGGACATTGACCAGTTTGGGATCTTTTTCGTGCAAGCACCAACTGCGACACGTGACCTCGGTTTTTACGGTCTCATTTGAAAGACTGGTCTCCATGTTCCACAATAGATCTCTAATCTGCGACGTAAGGATCAGGCCTGGGGGCCATAAAGCACAAACGAAGTCACTTTTGATCTCTGTCTCACTTTTTTCCAAAGGACTTAATAGTGGAAAAGTAAGACTAAGATCTAAAGTGAGCTCGTCTAAGTTTTCAGGCCTCCAGGCGAGCTCCTTAGTGACTCAAGAACAGAGGCTCAATAACCACTGCACCACGCTGGCGACTAAACTTTTGTACGTAGTTTCAGTAACAATTCATATATGAATTCAATAGATACTCAGAGTAGCTTGCGTCGGCGCTTGACCGTTAGAAGAGTTTTGTGATATAAGATCCCCTCACCCAATTTCAATTTGTCTCCGACGCTTGTGTGCTCATTTATCAACTGTACATGGGAAAGAAATCGGTAAAACCCCAAACAAATTCCTTCACACTAAAAATTCACCACTATTACAAAAGACAAGCATTTCAAATTAAAACCGTATATTTTTCCTATATATCTGAAAAAAAAATTGAAATTACAAAATTATAAATACGGATTTGGCGAATGTTGTAAGTGCAACGAATTGTGTATTATAGGAATATTGGCATAAGATACAGCAAATAGCAGTATTAGGGACAACTTTTTGAGTAAGAAAGAAAATAGTTTTTATCTGACCCTGATTAAAAGCGGGGTATGTGTTGCGGATGGGGAGACTGGGAGAGAATCTGTAATTTTTTTTAAGTTTTCAAAAAACGTACGAACTTTATAGAATATTTTGTACCAGTAAATGTATAAATAAATATGGGGGGGGGGGGTTAAAATTGTGTATATGCCCCCTCCCAATATTTAAATGATCCACCTATGTTTAGCCAACGGGTATGCGTGACTGTTTGTCAAATATCAAAAATGCGAGTTCGTTTCTGGAACTCATCAAATTACTGATTTTATCTATGATTAGGAACGGGTGTATTTGCATGACTGACTTTGTGTGCATGTGATGATGCTGGGGGTATTCTTATTTGAATTATGGATGTCAATGAGTTTACAAAGAAAATGAAGAATAGTTTACAATTTCATGCCTTTATTAAATTTAATTTATTTTATGGATGATACAGCATGATAATATACTTGTCAAAATTTCTAAGTCCCCACTTTATTTTTTTTCAAAAAGTTCAAAACTTAACATCAATATACTAGTTACTTACAATTTTGCTTTCAATTTGCAATACTTACCTGTCAAGGCCAAAAATTTGCATAACCGAATGTGTAATAACTGGACAGTGACTTCATGTTTTTTGTTAAAAAAACATGTTCGAGTTCCATATGTTTTTTGGGTGCATTCTTCATGTTTTTTTTTACTTCCATGTATTCTCCATCTCTAATTGATAACGGAAAACAGAAAAAAAGCATGATTAGAATGCGTTGCATGTACACAGAACAATGTGAAGGTGAAGTTTTAATGGTCCAAGCTAGTCGTGGTTAACGAGAGTTCGATTTCCTTTCACTGTATGACTTTATTATCCTTAAAACCTTTATGATTATCGGCCGAAAACCCTACAAAGCATACCTGAAGTACTTCTTTTCATTAAAAATCGCTAGATTTTCAACAAACATAACAAAATAATCCTAGATTTCTCCAGAAAAATCAATGGAACCGGAACCGAAAGTGCCCTCCCCTCAATGTCAAACTGGAGGAGTGGGATACACATGTAATAAGACATTATGTAGCTTTTGTTAGGAAGACACAGGCACTTTCGATAAGCCCCCTTTTTATCTTATTCTCAACCCTAACTAACTTATATGGAAGAAGGTAATTCGGATTTTGAGACGGCTATTCCAGCAGCAGAATATAGTGGAACTTGTGGACGACTTAGTCTCCACATGGAAAAACATCAATAAAAGATTTTTTCTTAAATAGTCTGAACTCCTTGAGGAATGATTGTCTTGCTGTGAATTTGTTTGAATGGAGGATAATGCAGTATTTATCGTGATTTTTTATTTCTAGGATGTCTTAACATTTCTACATATTGTGTTAAAAAGCTTCTATAAAATAAATTGAGAAAAAATTGTATTTTTAATTTTTTATCCTGTATACCTATTAAATTATACTTTTAAAATACATGTAATTCAATATAAGAGCGGCGTAGAACAAAAACTTGCCTCGGGACTTAGAAATTTTGACTAGTATATACTGTATACTTACTGTGCATTTTGTATTGCTATAAAGACATTGTACCGAATAATCCATTTTTATATCAAGGTTTAGTGAATATATATTGATAGTTTTCTTTTTGAACAAATACTGAGTAATATACATGCAAATATAATATTTATCAAAGATATCTGGCAACTGTATTATCTCGAGTAGATAACATTTACTAGTGTTTAAGAAAAATCAATATCATTTTCTGAAAATTAAGATACATAACAAATCATTCAAAAACGGAAAACTTAAAACATTTGCAAATATACAGGAAGTAAAAACATTAATGATTTAGCATGAAATCCAGGTGCAACTTGCGAATAAATACATGTACATATATAACTAAAAAAATTCTAAGCTTTAACTAAAAAGATTACAATGTATAAAACATACAGCCGTAAACTATAGATCTATGCATGATGTTCCTTTCCAGTGATTTTTGTTACAGGCAGACCAAAGAATTCTACTGCATGCTGGGCACTTGAATTCGAAACATATACAATCAAATTAAACATTTGACATTTCCTTAGAACTATATATTTCCAGGTTAATTTGGACATTCAGTAAGATGTCAGTTAGCGTCTGTCAAATGCCAATAGATTCTCATTGTTTAAGAAACTAATAACATCAGGAACTTTAAGTTGATGATGACAACATTGAGACGGCTGAAGCTCCACCTCTTTGCCGGACGAGAAAAACGTCATTGGTTTTTTTTCGATATACTAATTGGCATTTGCCCGAGTTTTTATCCCATGTACATTGCAACAGTAAAGAAAAGCTGTGTAAATTTCTGAAGCTAATCATGTAATAAGGTTGAGAATACCAGTTCTTCCTGAAATTCAAAACTAACCTGGACATGCATGGTTCTATAAATAATCATAGTTTTATTTAATGTGTTCGCCATCTCCAGAATAAAAGAATAAAATGTCCCGAGTCAAATCTTTTCTAACCTCCAGGAAACAATCGTTTTTATCTCCCAAAGCAGTTTTCATTCCATTAATAATTATGTAACATTTATTCGATATAGTATTCGATTTTTTCATAAAAAGTCCCTTTCTATACCCACAGGCACTTGTTCAGAATACGGGGTACGCCTACCTAGTCTTAAAATAAGTAGGGGTACCTTGTATACGAAACAAATGCCTGCGATTTTACTTTCTTTTTTCAGAGAAAGGCTAGAGATTAAATAAGTACAATTGTAGATGTCTTACTAAAAGCCAAACATACATACATAAATTCTTACCTGTAAACGGAAGCAAAACTTAAATAAAAGCAAGAAGCTCATGACCTTCAGCTCTCACCTGAGTAGTTAACATCGTTCCTGCTGTTTTTCAAGTAATTCCCCCTTGTATAATACCTATTGTGGCCCCACCCTACTCCAAGTGGTCATGCTTTGAATGATGTAGAATCTATCCCGTCCCAGGATGCTCCCACGAAAGCTCCAGCTTTTCTAGCCCCGAGCTTCATGTTAGATTTTTCCTATATATCTTAATATAAATTTGGATTCTCTAATATTGACTAATTCCATGCCTTGGGGTTATGAAATGAACAAATCAGAATTACACTTATGTCTAGGTGCTTCCACAAACGTTTCAGATTTTATAGCAGAGTTGTTCTTGAAAAAAAGATTATTTTAAAGTATTTTCTTATATATTTTTAATGTAAATATCGGATTCACCGTTGTAGCCTCGAGTTTGGGATCATAATTTACATTTTAGAATTTGCACTAATATTTTCATATTTTTTTTTTGCTTCAGTTTATAAAGAGCATCTTGGAAATATGACATTAGAAAGGTCATCTTAAAATGTATTGTGCTTTAAACCAGAAATGATTAGATAAGACACAGAGAGGCTTCACAGAAAGAAAACAACCATTATTCATTTTATCAAGTCTTAATTTTAGGTTCTAGATTAGATTTTCTCATCTTAAATGTCATACTCAGACACATTACGTAGCATAATCCTATACCTTTCTTCATATGTAACATACCGTTCATGGTTGGTAAATCGGTAGAGTGCTCGCTCCGTGATACGGAGGTTTTGAGTTTGTATCTCGGCCGCGACTGACGTAAGTCGATAAGAAAATAGATAGCAACTGTTCCTTCACCATTTGCCATGCGCTCAGCACTTTAAAGTGAAAGTTGCAGGTCTTTCGGTTGAGACCTTAAAAACCGTGTCAGCGGCAGGCGTTGGGACAATAAAGATCCCTCCCTGCTCAATGGCCCTGAGTGCCAGATAAAGTTAAAAATTTGAAGCCCTTCACCTGCACACGGTGACGTCTCCATAAGAGTGAAAAATTGTCGAGAGGGACGTTAAATAATATACAATCAATCAATCAATCATACTTAACACCATTTATGCTTTTTAACATCAAACCTATTGAAAGGGTCCTTCATAGTACTAGTTTTAAAAAAATATTCTGATAGGTCATACCCAGACACGCTGCTTACTAGTATTATCCAATCAATTGATCTGATTATAAACACTTTTAAATGACGAAATGAAAATGTTAAAAGAGCGAGAGTAATTACTTAAGATCAGTTCTTTATTTTTTAACGGTTTTTCATGTTGTGTCAATTTAGACCGTTTTATTCTTTTTTTAAACGAGACTGAACCTAAAACTATTGAATGAATTAAAGAGAATTCCGCACAGGAATCGATGAGTGAGCAAAAATTTCTGACTATTAATTTTGATTATACAAGGATATTAAATCTGAAATGGAATGTTATCATTTTCTTTTTAATTCTTTAATTCATGCAAATGTTTACTCCTTACAGTGGCCCTAATTTGATTGTACCAATTGCATTTGATAAACCTTTTACTGTAAAATTAAGACTCCTATTTCAGTCGACAAGGTCATGAAGACACCTCTCAAGTCGACACCATTCCAAATGCCTTGGTTGTCCGTACATGAAAATCAAGGTACAATAAAAAAGTTACTTACAGTAGTCTTGAATGTGTTTCACTTTCCAGCGTTGAGAGACTTGCCGTTCTGGTCCAAGTTCACGGCATTAATTAATCCGTTATACCGTATAAGTGGAAATTTTAGCGAGACGCAAAATTAGCGACTACTACCCTAGAACTGGTATTTCTTATTAAGCGGGAAGAAATTTTAGCGATTAAAAAAGCTAACTAAAAAGCTATTACAAATAGAACGCAATTAATTTTTAGCGATATCTATTTCTAGCGATATCAGAACCCTCGCCTATAATGCCAAAATTAAATTCTAGCTAAAAAATCTACTGATACGGTATAATTCAATAAACTAATGTGTTTAAATTAAGAAGGCTTTTGTAAGTTTATAGTTTTATCATAAAGTCACAGCAAAGGTAACAAACAACGGTACAAGAATATTTCAATTACAAAGATCTCGAAGCCAAGATTGTGCAAGCTCACATAGTCAGTTTGCGTCACAGATCTCAGAGCTTAGTTCGTACAGGCTCTCATATTTCGTCTAGGAGCTAATATATTTAAAGATCTCATTGCCCGTATCGGTGCTAAGATGTTGAAAGCTATCAATACTCAGTGCGCACATCTTTTGTTCAAGTACATGTAGCTGCATTCGTAGGGATAACATATTAGGTAACAGCAAAAGGTGAGTTAGAGTGTCTCTTCAATAATAAAAATATAGTCTGCCCCTCACTGAAGCTCTGTCTCAGTCTCCTTATAGGATACGGTAATGACCATTGTTTACATTATTATTGTGTATTTTGCACATTCTTCAGTTAATTAGATGGCTGCAGCTCTGCACAAAGTCAGATTGAAAGTGTAAATGCTCGGCAACAGAAAATCGTAAAAACTACTTGTCCGTCAAATGAAGACGCTTTCTTACTGTATCCATTCTCCCAGAGTTTGTAAACAAGTTCGTTATTAAGATATTATTGTCCATCGCTCCACACACTGGTAGTATCCATTATAATTCATAACATAATATTAAAACATCGATGAATGTGCTGTACAATTAATATATTTTAGAGAATGAAATCTGACGATTGAGATTTCCTTTGTTGTCTTTATAATAATTAGCACAATAAGAGACAGTCTCTGTTATGAAATAAATGAAAAAAATATGAATTATTACAGCCTTCTATGTTATTTATTCTGCATTGATTTTACCATTGCATGCATATACTGAATACCTTATCAGATATTGTGATTAATACAATGTCTTGCCCAAATTCAGTCAATCGTTTCTTCTAAAATGAACGATAATAAACACAAATCAGGAACAAGGTGAAAGATGTACATCTATTAAAGGTGTTTCCACCCTCACAATTTTATAGGTTCAAAGTATAAAAACTGCCTTTATTTTCATTTAATATACTTTTAATTTTCCAATTATTGCAAAATATGTTTAGGTCACCATATTTTTTAAGATGTTAAACATAAATAAACAGAAGTGTATTTCAACATAAAAAAATCGCACATTTTTTGTAAACATTATTATGAAAAATATGTAAAAACTGGTTCAAAAGCATAATTCTGATGCTGAGTGTTCCTAAATACATGGAGTTCCTACTTAAAAGATACTTCTGAATTGTGAATATCAGAGGAGCTATTTTACAATAAAGCAAATGCCTGAGTGAAGAGACCTTAGAAGGAGTTATTGCCCTTGTCAACATTTTTAAAGATTGAATAATTGATTAAATATGGGATATATGCATTTTTTAAATTCTTTTATTTCACAATATTTATCATTACACCTATTGTAAAGCATTATTTCAAGAGATATTGTTCTATTAGGTATGAATTTAAACTAATTACAGTTTTTGCAGAAATATTTGACATCATAGGAGGGTGGAATTACCTTAAAGACAAAATGATGACAGTTACAAACTTCAGCAAAGGAGTACATTTTCTGTGAGACTTATTATCAATTAAACAGTATGAGTCTGGAAGTCTTCATCAGAAATTGACCTTTATATAGATCAAACTGTGTGTAAAAATATCAGTATCTTTTTTTTATTCATTATACAATACCGCCCCTTATGATGTATTCTTTTGATACCTAGAAAAAAAGAAAAAAAACAAGATGTGTTTGTGAAACACTGAATGCCCCCGTATGGCAACATAGCGAAGGTTAAGATTTCTCAAATGCAGATAAAATATGTTGGAACCAAAGTAAGGCCTTTTCCGAGAAATGCAAAATATAAAACGCTATCTATACCTGTTCCAGGGTTATGGCCAAGGTTAACATTTTATAATAAAGGTCAAAAGGTCAAGGTTGTTGGGTTCTATAGAAAGGCTTTCTCTCAAGGATTACGTATTGAAAGTACGAAAGCTCTGGCCCTTACCGTTCAAAAGTTATGACCAAGGTTAAATTTGTAAAAAGTAGGTCAAACTCCAAGGTCAAGGTCAAAGGGTCAAGATTCTTGATATGCAATGAAAGGTCTTGTCACAAGGGTTCCACATGTGCTACACAATATGAAATATGAAAGATCTAGCCCCTACTGTTCAAAAGTTATGGTCAAGGTTAATGTTTGTAAAACATAAGTCTAACTCTAAGGTCAAGGTTAAAAGGTTAAGATTCTTGATATCCAATAAAAGGTCTTGCCACAAGGATCAAATTTGTAAAGTGTGAATGCCCTAGCCCGAACCCTTCAAAAACTATGGTCAATGTTGCATTTTTAAAGAAGGTCAAACTCCAAGGTCAAGGTCAAAGGGTAAAGGTTCTTGGTATCCAAAGAAAGATCTTTCATCAGGATTATATATATGAAGTATGAAAGCCGTGGTACCTATTGTTCAAAAGTTATAGCCAAGGTTAAAGTTTTTTATAGGTACGGAAATCTCCAAGGTCAAGGTCAAAAGTTTAGGGATGTTGGTATCCAATGAAATGTCTTTCCGCAATCTTCAAGGTCAAGGTCAAAAGGTCAAATTTGGTGGTTCCAAAAGAAAGGTCTTTTCACAAGGAATACACATGTGATATATGAATGTCATAGCTCCACTAAATCAAAAGTTATGGGCAAGGTTAATGTTTTTGTGGACAAACAGACAAACAGACAGACAGACGGACACGACAAAAACTATATACCCGCGAAACTTCGTTTACGGGGGCATAAAAACATGCGATAAACTTTTCACATTCTGAAAGTGTAATATCCAAGGAATAATTTAAAGAGAAGACATATGTCTTTTAGTGTTCATCTAAGAGAGATTCAACTCCTCAAACATAGGCCAAAATAGAGTATGGGAAATGTCATTAAAATAGCTACTAGACCATACAAATACCTCATATTTTTTGTAAATACAATCAATTTAAACATAATTTGGCTTAAATTTGCTTGAAAGTATTGCAAAGTTATTTTTTTAGCAAAATATGAGCAAATAAACACTAATTAGATAACTTATCCAAAAATTTTGTTCACCTGTGTAAAATTTAGGCAAATTTTCCCCCATGAAATTGCTAAAAGAAACTTGAGAAAAACATATTTCTACAATTAAACTTTTTGGAGAAAATTGTTGTACAATTTCTTTTGGCATTGTGGTTCCTTTTCATAGAACGAAACAACTGATTGTGATATCGGCGATTTTTCTAAATCTTTTATAATTTCTGTCGGTGCTTTTTAAGCGGTTAGCTTCGCTAACCGCTTTAATGGCATGTATCGACACCGGAAACTTCCATAAGGCGCTACCTATCGACAAAGCCTCTACCTATGATTTGTTTCTAACACATATAACATATGTTAATTAAAATCAAGACTATGAAAACAACATAATCTTTCGGTTTTTAATTTTTTCTGATTTTGTTTGTCAATGAAATAAATTTATAATTGTTGTATTAAAAAAGTTTATGTATAGGAGCATTTGGTGTCGAGATTAAATTTCCGTGACGTCAGCTGATGGCGATCGGGCCCTGTGACGAAATTCGAAGTCAGCATGAAGTTTAGCTGATAACATAATCAACGCGTTGGTTTAAACGTAAGGAAGAAATATATAGCGAGAAATATCATATTTGAACCTAATGCTACACGAAAACCAATATCCTATTTATGTGTTAAATTGAGGCCTGAATCGAACAAGGGGTCAAAATGGCGTTGCACGCCTTGTGTATTTATACTTTATATAGAGGGGGTAGAATGTTTCGATATTTGGCTAATTTATAGAGACTTACTGATAAAAATTCAGGTGCCTGTGATTTATTATAAGGCACCCCTCGTGAACAATAAATATTTGACCGAATTATGCTACTGGCACAGGGAGGACGGGTTAATTACTGGCTAAAGGGGTTGAAGGTTATTACCGACTGCAAAACATCGGAGAATCTCTCGATTGAGTTTCCTTTTCTTTGCAAGAATATTAAGGCATCCCTTTAATTAACTTGATTAATACTAGTACATGAAGAAAGCCTTTATATAAAAAAAAACTGAATACATCTGTAAGTTGTACAGTTATGGATTACTTCCATAATGAAACGTTTGTTTTCTTCTCCTTTTTATGCCCCCGTAAACGAAGTTTCGGGGGTATATAGTTTTTGTCCTGTCTGTCTGTCTGTCTCTCTGTTTGTCTGTTTGTCCGCAAAAACTTTAACCTTGCCCATAACTTTTGATTTAGTGGAGCTATGACTTTCATATTTCATATGTGTATTCCTTGTGACAAGACCTTTCTTTGGGTACCACCAAATTTGACCTTTTGACCTTGACCTTGGAGTTTGACCTACTTTTACATGAAAATTTTAAAATTTTACTTTGGCCATATCTTTTAAACAGTAGTCACCAGGACATTTATACTTCACATATATAATGTTTGTTAAAAGTCCTTTTACTTGATACCAGCAACCTTGACCCTTTGACCTTGACCTTGTAGATTTCCGTATTTGTGAAAAAACTTTAACCTTGGCCAAAACTTTTTGAAGGTAAGGGATAGGGCTTTTATACTTCATATATGTAATCCTTGTGAGAAGATCTTTCATTGGTTATGAAGATCCTTGACCCTTTCACCTTGACCTTTGAGACTGACCTACTTAAAAAAACAAACCTTGACCATAACTTTTAAAGACTTAGGGCTAGTGCTTTTATACTTAACATATTTGATCATTATGACAAGGCCTTTCATTTGATAACAATAACTTTGACCCTTTGACCTTGACCTTGGAGTCTGACCTACTTTTACATGAAAATTTTAAATTTTTACTTTGGCCATATCTTTTAAACAGTAGTCACCAGGACAATTATACTTCACATATATAATGTTTGTTAAAAGTCCTTTTACATGATACCAACAACCTTGACCCTTTGACCTTGACCTTGTAGATTTCCGTATTTGTGAAAAAACTTTAACCTTGGCCATTACTTTTTAAAGGTAAGGGATAGGGCTTTTATACTTCATATATGTAATCCTTGTGAGAAGATCTTTCATTGGTTATGAAGATCCTTGACCCTTTGACCTTGACCTTTGAGATTGACCTACTTAAAAAAACAAACCTTGACCATAACTTTTAAAGACTTAAGGCTAGTGCTTTTATACTTTACATATTTGATCCTTATGACAAGGCTTTTCATTTGATAACAATAACTTTGACCCTTTGACCTTGACCTTGGAGTTTGACCTACTTTTACATGAAAATTTTATATTTTTACTTTGGCCATATCTTTTGAACAGTAGTCACCAGGACATTTATACTTCACATATATAATGTATGTTAAAAGTCCTTTTACTTGATACCAACAACCTTGACCCTTTGACCTTGATCTTGTAGATTTCCGTATTTGTGAAAAAACTTTAACCTTGGCCATAACTTTTAAAAGGTAAGGGATAGGGCTTTTATACTTCATATAAGTAATCCTTGTGAGAAGATCTTTCATTGGATATGAAGATCCTTGACCCTTTGACCTTGACCTTTGAGATTTACCTACTTCAAAAAACAAACCTTGACCATAACTTTTAAAGACTTAGGTCTAGTGCTTTTATACTTTACATATTTGATCCTTATGACTTTGAGATTGATCTACTTAAAAAAACAAACCTTGACCATAACTTTTAAAGACTTAGGTCTAGTGCTTTCATACTTTACATATTTGATCCTTATGACAAGGCCTTTCATTTGATAACAATAACTTTGACCCTTTGACCTTGACCTTGGAGTTTGACCTACTTTTTAAGAAAAATTTTAAATTTTTACTTTGGCCATATCTTTTGAACAGTAGTCACCAGGACATTTATTTTTCACATATGTTATGTTTGTTATAAGACCTTTCACTGGATGCCAACAAACTTGACACTTTGACCTTGTCCTTGTAGATTTTCGTATTTGTGAAAAAACTTTAACCTTGGCCATAACTTTTGAACAGTAAGGGATAGGGCTTTCATACTTCATATATGTAATCCTTGTGAGAAGTCCTTTCATAGGATATGAAGATCCTTGACCCTTTGACCTTGACCTTTGAGACTGACCTACTTAAAAAAGCAAACCTTGACCATAACTTTTAAAGACTTAGGGCTAGTGCTTTCATACTTTACATATTTGATCCTTATGACAAGACCTTTCATTTCATTAGAAAGACTTTGACCTTGACCTTTGAGTTTGACCTACTTTTTATGAAATTGAATGTTGACCATAACTTCTGAACGGTTAGGGCTAGGACTTTCATGCTCTACCTTAGTATTGTATGCGGCAAGACCTTTCATTTGATACTAATTACATTGACCTTTTGACCTTGACCTTGGAGATTTTTGTACTCATTAAAAAACTTTAACACTAGCTTACTTTCAAATTTCACAATTGCTTTCCAGTGAGAATACCCTACTTTTGGTACCAATTAATTAAATTTGCATTTAAGAAAAGCTTAACCTTTGCTATGTTGCCATACGGGGGCATCAGTGTTTTACAAACAGGGATAAATTCTGTACTCAGTCTAATTATTACAAACGATTATAAACGATCACATTTTTATGCCCCCGTAAACGAAGTTTCGGGGGCATATAGTTTTTGTCGTGTCTGTCTGTCTGTCTGTCTCTCTGTCTGTCTGTCTCTCTGTCTCTCTGTCTCTCTGTTTGTCTGTTTGTCCGCAAAAACTTTAACCTTGTCCATAACTTTTGATTTAGTGGAGCTGTGACTTTTATATTTCACATGTTTATTCCCTGTGACAAGACCTTTCTTTGGGTACCACAAAATTTGACCTTTTGACCTTGACCTTGGAGTCTGACCCACTTAAACACAAAAATTTTGAACTTTTACTTTGGCCATATCTTTTGAACAATAGATACAAGGACATTTATATTTCACATATGTTTTTTTTGTGAAAAGACCTTTCATTGGATACCAACATCCTTGACCTTTTGACCTTGACCTCGGAGATTTCCGTATCTATGAAAAATCTTTAACTTTGGCTATAACTTTTTAACAATAAGTTCTACGGCTTTCATACTTCACAAATATAATCCTGATAAAAAGATTTTTCATTGGATATCAAGAACCTTGACCCTTTGACCTTGACCTTGGAGCTTGATCTACTTTAAAAATACAACATTGACCATAATTTTTGAAGGGTTCGGGCTAGGGCATTCATACTTCACAAATTTATTTTTTGTGTCAAGACCTTTCATTTGATATCAAGAACTTTGACCCTTTGACCTTGACCTTGGAGATTGACTTACTTTTTACAAACATTAACCTTGACCGTAACTTTTAAACAGTAGGGGCTAGATCTTTCATATTTCACATGTGTAATCCTTGTGACAAGACCTTTCATTGGATATCAAGAATATTGACCTTTTGACCTTGACCTTAGAGTTTGACCTACTTTTTTCAAACTTTAACCTTGGTCATAACTTTTGAACGATAAGGGCCAGCGCTTTCATACTTCCCATACGTAATCTTTGAGACAAAGCCTTTCTTTAGAACCCAACAACCTTGACCCTTTGACCTTTAAACGGAGTTTGTCCTATATCATAAAATGTTAACCTTGGTCATAACCCTGGAACAGGTGTAGCTAGCATTTTATATTTCGCATTTCTTGTGAAAAGGCTTTACTTTGGTACCAACATATTTGATCTGCATTTGAGAAAGCTTATTCTTCGCTATGTTGCCATACGGGGGCATCAGTGTTTCACAAACACATCTTGTTATTTAAATATTTGCCGACTCTTTTTTAAATAATTGTCATTTATTACTTATTCGAACATTTAATTGTATGAAAAGTCAATAATGTACATTTCTTAAAACTTTATTATCTTGTTTACTTGTCTTTCTTCCTGTGAGAGAAATAGTTCATAATATTAATAAACAGATGTACTCAGTATATGTATCAAAATACAGAATAAACAGCGATCGGTCTCAAAAGAAAAACGGATCCTTGAAAGTTCCGGTGCCTAGGAGAAGTAAGAATCCCCAATGATAAGTCACACCTGCTGACCCGCAGTGAGCCTACGAAACTGAAGCTCTCTGAAATTAATTAATTTACAAATTCTCTGCTCGTCCATCCGTTTTTTCTCAGACTAGCCAGCTAAAGATCTAGGTACAGTACATCAAATAAATTAATCTAAAAAATTTGAATTATCATTTAATTTTATCATTTTCTTTTTGAGTTGTTTGTTATAGTAGCCTTTATACTTACCTAATCATGCTACTTTCAGAATCAATAGAGCATGAAAGACAATTAAATTTGCAACATCAACATATTTTTTTTTTGTTCTGAGCACTTTTGGACGCCACCAATGGAGACAATTAGGAAGAATTTTTTGAAATTGAACTTCCTGTCTTTCAAACTGAAAATCTCAGGTTGATATTTTGAAACATACATTTGTGACATCAATCTGGGATGTAATTGGTTTTACCATTTAGTTTAGTACTACAAAAGTCAGTGTGTCTGCTTCTTCGCTGATGACATTGGACAAATATATGCATGCTTACTTTTATATCACACAATGCATTTTTTGTTATTCTATTTTTGTTATTCTACTCTGTACAGTCATATTCCATGAAAGCATGCGTATCGCTTTTCAGTACTTTCAGTACTTTGATTTACAATGTAACGGAGTGCTATTTGGCATTACTGTCGTTTGAATGGGGAGATCCCGTCATCTTCCCCTCTCGATCATGTCGATTTCACTTGTCGACTTTCTAAGGCCAATGTCGTAAATTTCGTAATTTTGTACAGGTCCTGGTCATTAAAGGTACTTGGACACAGATTTGAAGTCAATGTTTTTTTTCTATATTATTACGACTTATGTATTTTAATAGCGTTTCACACAAAAATTAATTAAAAATCTTTTTTTCATTTAAAAGTCATTAACATTTCATTTTTTTTGGCGGGCTTGTTTGACACATCCGTGCACTTTTACAAATTTTTTACCTTTTTCTTAATCCTTTGGAAAAGTGACGTTGTGTATAAATGAAAAATATTAATACAATAATCTAGAAAATTTTGAGTAGACTCTGACACCACAGTTTTTTGCCAGTTCTAAAAAAATCCCGTTCTTTTCATAAAATTCTTTAAAGACATCAACAATAAACAATGATATCAACTTTATTAAGACATCAAGATAAAAACAGATACTTGTAAACTATCTCCAGTAAAATATTACCAATCAAATGTCTTTAGCAGAGCTAGAGAATGATCAGTTCATAAAACAATAACAGAAAACTTATTTTATTGATATTTTAGGTTGGGGTACCGTCTTATATTTGACAGGATGTTGCGTTAGAAATGGATATGAAATATAAACAAATTGTTCATTCGAATATATACTGCATATGTTCCCTGATAGCACAGTCCACATACATGTATACATATACATTACACAAAAACATTTATACGAAAAACTTTTTTCTTTAAATATGTAAATAACACGTTGCATGTAATTTTCAGATGTAAAAGAAATTTACAAGTTTTGTACTAAATGTTAAAATGTAATGAAAATGGGATATAAGATAAATATAGAAATATGCATGTGAATTCCAAATCCATAATACTGGTTTGTTTTTAAATGTCTCTACTAAAAATTACGTGACAACAGTAATCATTTATTCTTGAAGTAACTTTATAAAGTTCCTTCAAAAACAATCTACCTTGATTGTCTTTGATCATGCAGTAGGAGTACATGTACATACAATATTTCTTTTTTTTCCTAACACATATGATACCTTTCGTAAATTCAGCGTATTGAAATGACAATTATATTCAACACTTAAAGACAACAAAAAAGGACGCAACTCTTGCATTTGTACTCTAAATCTATAAATCATATGGTCTGTACAAAAAACCTTTAAAAGTAGAAGTTAGCAGAGACAATTGCCACAATTTTTTTCCAGAGGAATGCATTCACAATATAACGCAATGCTAAACAACCCCAATTATTAGTTTTACAATAAAGATTTCTGTAATTGAATATTGCATGATACAACCAAAATGAACAAACACCTAATTTTCCAGTAGATTGAAATTCCTCGTTAACAATATTTTGGAGGGCATCATAAGCAGAAAAAAACAATAACCGAGTTTCTCTCATATTTTCGTGAAATTAACTGCAGTGATTAGTTACTTCCAAAACTCGGTCAAATAGTCGGGATTAATTTGATGGCGGTCATCTACCTGGTGCAGAGGGCAATTAATTGAATTTCCTCTCCTCAATTTCTCCTCCTCAATAAAATTATCATCGATTTCTATTCCAATAATTTGATTCTTCTTTTCAAGGCAAGTAAATCCAGTTGTATACGAAAGATGTCTGTGAAACGTATTCGTGATATTCTTCAAAATTGTGCCAATGACTTTTCTTATAGCTACTGTGATTTTGTTTTCCAAACACCCATCTGCTTTTGAGTGCAAAATTTCAAGCTGGATAGAGTTACATGTTACAGACACTACCAAATAATGATCTCTGCAGTTAAACATTGCTGTGTTTTTGTACAGACATGTTGTTCCTTTACATCTAAGGACCGCCAAACCTTCTATTTGCATTAATGACACAACAAGGCGGTAATACAAAAAGAAAGGCAGGAAGTCAAATAGGAACACTAAAACGGAGGTTTTTGACTCTGTGTTTTGAATAAATTCTTTCTGTGTTATATCAAACTTCTTTTTGTTCATAGAAGGCACATAATGACATTCCTTTCCGACGGCTATCAATCCTAGCCTGATCATGTACGTCAGCAAGGTTGTCTTGTGATCCAAATAATGTCCATTATTTCTTCTAATTTCATTGGTTCTTTCTAACACCTGTGATTTCTTATCCTCTAGTTCCCAGATTCCATCTAAAAGTGTATCTTTCAGATTTCCTGTTTCGTAATATTCCTTCCAGTCTATTTTACTTGCGTGTATCCCTTTCACGTGTAACTTGTCTGTAATTATGGTTTTGAATGCGTTTATGAACCACTGGACGTCTATGATTACTGATTCTTGAAGACCTTTCTCATTAAAGAAAAGACATTTTCCAGCATCATGATAGTATCGAAGCATGTCAACAGCATTTTCCATTTTGGCATCTTCTTGGACTGGCAACCTTCCATGTAGGTTATTAAATGATAATATCGGTTGATTGTCGCTTTTTTCATTGATTTCATCGTTGAGGAAAACCCATTCGTGAGGTATTTTCTCGCTCCACCTCGCATTTAATGTGATATCTATGATACATTTTTCTAAATCAGCTAAGGGTTGATCGGCTGGAAAGCGTGCTAAGAAACATCGGTCTTCTCTTATATACTGGTTCGTGTCAGAATCGTTGGGTAATGCATTGTATAATGATTGCAAAAGAGAATCTTTGTTCTGTAAAAAGAATTTAGAATCATCCTGCATGTACTGTATCTTTAAATTCAAATACATGTTATGTTTATGTAAGAATTAAAAGATCAATAATGTTTTCTGAGAATCATTCTGCATGCACTTTACAAAATCAGTTATATAAAAGATTATCTCTGAATTTAAATACATGTTATGTTTATGTAAGAATTAAAAGATCAATAATGTTTTCTGAGAATAACATTATCACATATGGTTTTTTTTTAAAATCAAATTTATACTTACCTTATGTAATGATTTATCCCAGTGTGTTGCTACAATAAGTACTTCTACTTGTTCGTCACTTCTTTGTTTTACAGATGAACAATAGGTGTGGATTGATTTCAACCAAAACACAAAGTACTCTGGAACATGAGCCCTTATCATTAGCATGACAAAAATAAAAAAAAATCCTATGTAATCCATTCACAAGGAATAAGCAGAAAAATCATCGTAAATGCTTTTCACATTCTTGCTGTCTAACGTTGTTAATAATTACAATTCAAAATTTTGATGATTTTCTATTTTCAGATGAAATTTGTAAACGGTAGAGTAGTAAAATAAGATTATACCCTTGTATGTCCATCCAGAAAATACTGTGTCCGTCTGGTCACACACCTCCTTATCTACCACCTGGTCAAGGTCTTTAGAGGCGTCTACAACCACAATGTAAAAGGCTCTCTTGGTCAGGTAAATCTGATGACAAGCGTAGTAAGCACACTGCCCTCCAAAGTCAAAGAAAGTCAAAGTCTTATCTGAAGGTTCACTCTCTCTCTCTCCATTCTTCTCACAAATTTTCCTATCTTTGATTTTTCCTGTAAATAACACAGTCATAAATATTCTTTAAATACTTTTATATATTTTTTTGAAAATAGTGTATTGCAGGTAAAAGGAAAAATGAAGATATCCAGGATTTTTAAATGTAAAAAAAAAAAAAAAGAAAATCAATTCAATTCTTTATAATAAATAATTTCTTTTTATATGACACGTTTATAAAAAAAAACCTTATGTTTCTTTTCGTTATCATTATCAGTACTTACTAGGGATGGCAGTCGAATATAGAATTGCTAATCGGTTAACCGCAACACGTTCCGACCGATTAACCGGTTAATCTTTTCAAAAATACACATTTTGACATTTTTTTTCATGTAGCTGTATCCGTATGCACAAAAATACTGTATATAACGAAACTTCAAAGTTTTATTTGTCTGAATGACAAAAATAAAGGTCTTTTTTTATTTAAATTTTAGTGCACAAGAAAAATTTAAGAAAAACACGAAAAGGCTTAGAAAAATCACTGATACCTTCTAGAGCAGATGTGAAATATTTTTTTTGCATCGTCACAAAAGCGGATTCAAGCTAAATCTGTTCAATTAACTTTATTTTGATAACTGAAAACGAAAAACATACCAATTAACAGAGCATAGAGGGATTCATTTGTAATTATAAAAAAAAAAATTGCAGTACTATCGGGGTAAAATGCTTAAATGATTTTGTTAAACGCTAAATTATCAACCCTATGTGCAGAAAATTATTTTTTCAAACGAATTGTAAGAAAATTGTGTACAATTTTACATATATTTTATTTTTTTTCCGACTAACCGATTACAGATTTTCTAACCGATTGCCATCGTTCCGACCGATTAATCGGTTAACCAGTTACAAACTGCCATCCCTAGTTCTTACTTATCTTAGAAAGAGGGAGAAAAAAAAATCCTGCCTATACTTTCATTTTTTTAAATAATTTTTTCTACACTGATTCCGCCATGTTTGATAATGGTTTCTCATATTAGCAATATAACATCAACGGCTCAACAAAATTGCTACCAGAAGGGTGAGCAAAATATATATATATATATATATCAGACTTCAAAAGGGTTTAAAGTTAAAAGGTTGTAGAGAATAATTGATCATTTTCACTGTTTAAATTTCAGTTTACGATCATTTACAATAAATTTGAAATCATGTTCTTTCTTTTTTTTTCAAAATTATCAACATACAGAAGTTAAGACGTTTATCCCTTTTTAAAGAGAATACATTTGTTGTATTACGAAATTAAGCTTAGGATGCACTTATTCTCCATCACTGCATTTGTCCGAATTTAACTTTTACTCTTTATATATTCTCTATTTATATGTAAGACATCCAAATGCAATACCCAAGTGCTTACATACATGTATTACAAATTATTTCCATTTCTATTTGGTTTTTTGTGTTTGTTTGTTTGTTATTTAATATCCCTCTCGAGAATTATTTACTCATATGAACAGGCCAACACTTGCCGATTAGAACATGCAGAAATGTTTACCTACTACTTAGCAACTTAAGAGAAAATTCTACGAATCATAAGCTAGTGATGATTCGCATTATTGTAAAAATGGTTAAATGTTTGCGCTGGACTGCGTCAACGGTATCCCAATTTCTTTTAAATAAGACTGTTTAAACCGAGTAGGTACAGTAGGTACTTGCACAAAAAACATCCATTTCTGTAAATACATGTATACCATGAAAGTACTTTGCAGTTTTCCACTTGCACGTTGTACATGTAACGCCTCAATTAAAATATTCTCAAACAGACGCTACAATCAAACAAACAAATGCTAAGGGGTAATCAGAGATAATGTAGAGCTTGAGTAGAATGATAATAAGGAGTAAATAGAAGACGAGAGATAAAAGCCTTATAAACTTCTAAACTATGTTAAATTTATTTCTTACATACATATTAGATTTTATACTTATTAAAAAAATGAATCTTAATCGAAATCACTGATCTAGCCGAAATTTATCATCATATAATATTGTCTTTAGAACGATTGGTTCAGATATTTTTGTGTGTCATTTTTTTAAAGGTTCACATACAAAATTATTTTGAATTTAATATTTTGAATTTTTTCTGCAGTATATCACGACTTATATATTGGTAAAGCATTTCACACGGAATTAAAAATATATATATATATATATATATCATTTCGTCAAAAAGTTATCATAACTTCAAAGAAGAAGGTATCGTTTTAGCTTTATTGCGCCCTAAAAATGTAATGACATCAAAAAGTTTTGAAACTGGCTTAAATATTAGTTAATAAATGCCTCTGATAAATCAGGAAAGAATATGGCGTGAAGGTTTACTATTCTGCAAATATGACGTCATTAATATGAAGCATTTCTCTATTTTCATCAGAAAAAAGCCTCAAAATGGAACATTTGAAGGGTGATTTTCCTTTAGAAAACAGTGTCCACAGCCGTCGCCCACGATAATTTTCTGATATTGTGTGCAAAATCCAATAACAAATCACATATCTCAAGATCTTTGTGGGCGATGCCTGTGGACAATGTTATCTGAAAGAAAATTCCATTGAAAATTAGTGTCTTCTACAACTTTTTAAGAAAATACGGGAAAATGCACATGTTTATGACGTCATAATTAGCATTTAGAAACACATGTGAGAAAAATGACTTGTATGATTTTTCCAGCATGAATTTCAATTATTTAAAAAGCATGAGTTTTTAAACTTTTACACCAGTTACATTTTTTAGAAAATCACAGGGCAAAATTTGTATGGAAACCATACCTTCTTCTTTCCGGACGGGTTTGCTTGACACATCCTTGCGCTTTCGCAAAGAGGGTGTTGCAGAAACTCGCGACTATCCCCATTTATATCGAGAAGGACATTTAAATACCCTCGTTATGTCTAAATATAGATACACTACGTAGAGGACTATGTTTATGGCGGGTATTTCTTGCTTGAAACAACAAAACACCTTCGTCATTTTGCACGAAAAGGGTTGGAACAAGAAAAAGCACAATGGCTAAAGCAGCAATTTGAAAGATATACTGTAGACATCGTACGAAAACATTTTTAGTGAAATAAAACCGCGTCCCATAATCACACTGTTGGTGTTACATCCAAGACATATCATTTGATTCGAATCAAATATTGGCTAAAAGACCAGACTTATTTAAAATTGCAATAATTACAGTATGTAAAAATATATTATTTAAACAATAGTGTAATTTTTTCCAAGACACATCTAAATAAAGTTTTAGTTTTGAGTCGATCACAGCAAATCAAGGTAAACAATTTAATCCTGCATCTCTAATATATAGTTATTACTCAATTTACTTTTTGACATTCTCTCTCTCTCTCTTTCAAAATATATATAAATTTCACTGGACTACCATTACATATGGTAGAAAAATAAGAGAAAAAGTATGCTAAAATGATCCATTCGAATTTCCAGGTTTCGAACCCATTCTCTGGTAAATGTACTGATTGGAAGCCCAACCAGCATATCCACTAGACCATTTCGGACACGATGGAATTCCAGTGTTATTTAATGTACACATGTTGCATTTCGTTTAGAGAATATTTTTTATTCATTTTTTGCCATTTTAAATAATGTGCCTCTTTAAAACAAAAATCGGATATGGCAGGCAAAATTCATGTCTCTTTGTGTGTATATCAAAACTATTCTGTTTCAAGGAGGTACTTTTTAATAACTGTGGGGATTCCCTATTTAAAAAACCCCCGGAAAATCCGATACTGTAAAATTACATATTTTCGTTGTGTCAAATTTTCGTGGTTTGAGGAAAAACTCTTGGTTCGTTGGGATTTGAATTCGTGGATGAAGAATTGTTGCGTTGCTTTTTATGCAACATTTTACGTTTTGTGGTTGGCATGAATTCGTAGGTCTTTTCATACCGAAAACAACGAAAATTAAACCCCCACGAAAATTTATGATTCTATAGTATATTTTCCCTGAAACTAATTTTCACATCATTTAATGGAAAATTGCAATCAATACGCAGCATCCAAATATTTTTTTTCGTTGTGCTTTTATACATATTGTTGCATTTAAAAAAAATAACATGAGTTTCTGCAACATCAAAAATCTTCTTACAATCTGCTATACATTTAGGGAAAATAACAAAAGAACTGCAACAACCTCTTTTAATTTTATTCTTAATACGTAGGAAAAGTATGTATCTTGTGTATTAATAAAAAATATTGAAATTATTATTCCAAAAATTCAGAGTAGCATTGTTCGAAAGCAAAACAGGCCATCTATTTTCAGCACTTGCTCGTTGCTGAGAGCAGACTTGAACACATCCGGTATATCGTAAGTATTAAGAGAGCTCTTGCCCTGATTACAAAATCTGTTCACGATTCACGGGTGTGTTCAATTCGCTAAACTCTGTACAAATGCCTGTGAACGGAATCTCGATACTTGTGAAGGGATTTTTTCTTTAGAACATTACTACTCTGAATAATTTTTTTTCTAGATTAAAGTTTATATATGTAAAATAAATATACCACAAAATTGCAACTTTTCTTAAGCATAAAAATACAATGTATTTTTTTTAAAGTTCAAGGATGTGTCATCAAAGCCATCCAGAAATTTCGTGAAAGATGCTACTGCAATATACAAGGACATGCATATGTTGTGATGCTATACAGAAAGTTTTAGAAAGAATTAATTTGAAATTCTTGTCTAAGCACCTTTAATTGGCCCAAAAAGTGAAAAATGTAAAACGTATTAGTGTATGTTTATCCATTGTTAATTAATTTGTAGAATTCATTTTTTAATTGAAAATCATTTAAATAGAGAGGTGAAATAATTCTACTGTGAACAACTAATACCAAGTTCACCATGCATTTACTATTGAGTAGTTCCGAGAACTATTGAGCATTTATTGACAAATGTGAATTCAATTTATTATCTCTTGTTATTTCTTAAATTATTCGAATTTTGATATTATTTTGTTTATTTGAAAATAAATTAAATGACCACAAAATAGACTAGAGGATCTGTGATCACTGAGCTCACTGAAGGATATCAACTGTTTCCTGTGTTTATTGTAACAAATTAAATTCCATAATTTCATCCTTGAGACAGGAAATTATCGAAAAAAGTGTACAATGACATTTTGTAATAAAGAACCCATGAAAATATCATTAAATCCCATTAAGTGTTATAAAAGGAGTTACCTTAAGGTTCAAAAACCCTCTGCTCACTCCTATAAAAAAATTTCTTTAACTTTTACTATTTTCCAAAGGAAATGTATATGCTTAAAAAGATACAAACATTTATAGCATGGCTTGCGGTGCAAAATTTGTCAAAAATGCAATTTCAACTTGACAAATTTATAAGGGAATAATAGACATTTGTGTCATAAACAGTTATCTCTCTTATCAGAGTATCAATGTACCTTAAAGCGTTACAAGTGGACGAACGTTCGGACGCACAGCGAGGAGGGTGATGGATCGACATACAGCTAGACGGATGAAGGAATATCCTAATCTGGATATTATATTTTGAAGTGGTCACGTGTATAATAAAGTAAGCTTATTTTAAATTTGTGCAGATACAAGTCAGCAGGTCGTCAGGTCAGGAGATTAGCAAATAAATACGTGTTCTGTTCAAGAAGATCAAAGGTCGACAGGTCAGCCAGGTTTGGAAATAAACATGTGTATATTTCGACAACTAAGTAGGTGGATAGGTAATCAGGTCGACAGGTAAGCAGGTGGACAAGTTAGCCAAAATAACATGTGTATAAGTAGACTAGTCAACTGGTTACAAGTAACAGGTCAGCAGCTTAGCTTGATATGCATAGAAGCAGGTTAGCAAAATATCATGTGTTTACGCAGGCTGGTAAGCAGATCGAAATGAAAAAAAGGTTAGCTAACAAACAAGTCAGGAGGTCAGCATGGAAGCGGTTTTGTGAATAATAAACATGTTTACAATTCGACAGATAAGCAGGTTAGCGAATTAACGTGTACAGGTCTACAAGTTACGGCGTGTGGAGAAGTCAGCAGGTATATTTATTAAATTGGATTTACATACGTACAGGGAGATACGTGCACGCGAACTTACATGTATCAGATCTGTATTTAAAAATGTAAAATTTAACAAGTTAAACCAACAGGGGTTTTTTTGAGTGTCTGTGGTGAATTTTCAATCATGTCGACCTGCTGACCTGTCTTTTCAATATATTGTCAATTTAAAATTAAATTTAAATGTTATAGATGAATATGTAATATGTACAGTAAATATTCATTTCTTTAAAAGGGTAGGTTTGAGTACTATATACCAGGTATTTTAGGCATATTTTACTCATTTTGTAAAATTAAAAATCCGCAAAAACTTTGATCAATACCATACACAACATGTGACCGTTCTTTATAGCAATGTGTTACATGCATACTGCAAGCAAGATGGATTTTTTTTTATATAAACGGGGGTTAACATTTGAAACGAAATAACAAGACTTTCAGTCAATGCTCTCAAGTAATAAACCCGCTCTAATGTGATGTGCATATCGGCTTGCCTCAGCAAAGGTTGTGATAAAATTTCAAGATTCTGCAATAATAATTTGCTAATTAACTGTGACGAAAAGTTATGAAAGGCAAGGGCAGATGCACGGGTAAACAGAAAGATGACATTGGAATTAAGACTAAAAATGTCTTATGGAAAGAAACGCGGACGGACAGAAAAAGTTCAAACAGTATACCCCTTTCGCCTTCGGAACGAGGGTATAATATGGGATTGATACTGTAGCAGCTGAGAATTTAATGAGTGCTTTGATAGTAAATTACGCCCCCCTTTGATACAAATGCTATACGTACATGTACCTGCACCTTGTGATTTGTGTAATCCGTGCTATCTTACAAATAATGTACTCAAACACTCAGCGTCTAATTATATAGCGTTAAAACTATTATTGTTAAATAAAAAAAATCATACAAAAAAAGACATGTTTTACCTCTTAATGATTGATTTTTTTCACATATATGAAATATTTCCTCATGCACCTCCAATCCCTCCGTAGATTTTATTTTCTTAATCTCTTCTTCACTACATCCGAGCAGGCGTTTAAGTAGTGTGGTTTTTCCCGCCCCAGCACATCCTACAATCATCCCCCGGGCGTGGTGGACTGTCTGTGTTCCTCTCTTAGCGTACTCCACATACCGCTCTCTGGCCTCCTGGTCCCATTGTAGTACTTCTCTAGGAACTCCCACTGAATAATAAAACAATCAACAATATCAAACTAGAGGTACATTGAGCAATGATCTCACAGTCACAAAATGTTACCGCCGCCTCCCATATGATTACAATATCAAGACCATGTTTTGCTATTGGAACCCAAAAATCTGTATTTCGTTTTACGGTAACGTGTAAAGAGGAATAGTGTGCTGTGTCCCATGTTATTCAGAACCCATCGCACCTCACGTCATTAATAACAATATAATGGCAGCGTCCATCATAGTTTGCCACAGGAAACCAAAAATATGAATCGAATCAAAAAATAAAAAAGGAGGTGCTCAATGATATTATGTAATAAAGATGATTTGAAAGTTCAAAGTCTCCATAGATTTAATTCAGTGGTACAAGGGGAGTTTCGGATAAAAAATGGCTACCCCAAAGCGTAAAAGACGGACAGACAGACGGACGCACATCCCGATTACTGTATACACCCCCGCTTGAAAAGCGGGGGGGGGGTGATAATGAAGAAATAAATCGGAACAAAAAAGGCATTTTCCATTTAGTTTAAATGACAAATTGTGGCATAAGAGAGATAAAACTCCTCAGAATATTTTCTTTTTTACAAGGCAAAATAAATTAAAGCATTACCGCTTTATTGATTCCATTCAGCATAGATAAAGGAAATCCGGTCACAGGGACGGGGTGGGGGTTATGGGATTGAATCGGGTATTCCAACCAATAATTTTTTCCGAAATATAGAAAACTATGGAAAAAGTAGCTACAATATTGCTGTTTCTGATGAACTCTGAAGTCTGATTCCAGGAATTTTTTGGCAGTTAATAGTACCCAAACCTGTAAATGGATGCATGGCTGCACCCCCCCCCCCTCCCACCAAAAAATGCTTTCTACATGCCTTTTAGGTTTTGAATTTTTATTTTTGTTTAAATTCTACAATAATTGCACTTTTTTACATATAAACTCTGTACTTATTTATTTTATATCCTTTCTTGGATAAATTGAAAAATATGAATAGTTTCAATTCATTTTTTTGTCTTCTTTGAACTTTGAGGGTTACCTATTTTATTTGATTATATTTGATATTCTGTCACGTGCAACTCAGATCTTAAAATGTAATATTATATACAATAATTTTATTTTATAAAATGTAAACACAAGTACAGCGCTGGCAAACTCTTTTACATTTGTTTAAGATCGGATCCGATAAAGAATGATCTAGACAGTATGAGTTTGCTCTATATGTTGTGACATTGAATTATATATTTGAAAGACGTATTAACATCACCAAAAACATGTTAAAATTAGTGACTTAGACCTGATGACATGACTCTTTACGGTATATATGGAACGCCATCACTGCCTTATAGCATACAACTATGCATTTATTATGTCAATTTATCATTACGTGATGTGAACATATCTTTACGTTATGTCATTTTTTTATGATATGATGTGAAAATATCATAACATCATGTCAATGCTGCATTACATGAAGTAAATACATTCTTTTATTATGTCAGCACTTCATAACTTGAAGTAAAAAATCCATTTTGTTAAGTGATTATGTGTTTACATTGTGTTAAAACTTTATTACTTGAAAAGAATGTTTCTTTACATCATTTCATTTCTTTAATATGCGAGGTCAAAATCGCATTGCGTCAAGCAAATTGTGTTTTATAATTAAACTTATCATTACATGAAGTCAAAAATCCATTCCTTTTTGAGAGTGTATATTTCTATTATATCAAATCATTATTACGTGATATGGATTTATCTTTATTATACGTCGGGAGCATCATTATGTGAGGTGAACACATCTTACCTTCATGTCAGTGCTTTATTACGCGGTGTAAAAAGTGTATAA
>PRKT01000680.1:196960-208470 GCA_003671525.1 Saccostrea glomerata
AAAAAAAAAATGCTGCTCGACTCATAATATTTGATTTATTTAATTATCAGATTAAAGTAAACGCCATTAGAATTAATTCACAGTCGCAGTGTGAAGGCCTTGCGCTGCACGTTTCAAGATTGTCAATCATTTGTCGCTTTACGTTTTCATTTAAATATGCCATTCCCAAATCGCCGAGAATTTCTTCTACGACTGTTTTCTTTCCCGCCATTTTTAGTGCCTGTGGAACGCGGAAAATACGTTATGCGCATATAAAGGCCGAGGATACCCGTGTTCGCATAACGTAATCATGGTAATAGTGAATCGACATAATGTAGAAGAGTGCGCACAGTATAACATGAGCTTTCCACAGCAGATCAATATGAAATAGCCTAAGATACATGTACTCTGACAAGAGGCTGAGCATTTTTGACACAATGTAAAGACACAATGACATAACGTAATAACGATTTGTTAAAAAGTAAGGGCAAATTCACATCATGAAATTGATTCACGTCGTCATGTAGCATATTGATAACATAATGTAGTAAAAAAATTGACCACATGTGACAATTTTTTGACATCATGTAATGAAATTCTGACATCGTATTATAGCGACTTGATATCAAATTAAGATAAATTCACATCAGGTAATGAACTACTCAGACCAAATAGTAGAGAGTACACGTAATGTAATACTGAGTTGAAATTATATAAATGTATCTTTACACCACGTAAAAATCTTTTGACATAATGTCACAAAGAGCTGATATAATGCAGTGAAAGTTTGACGCAATATAATTGAAGTGTTATATAGTAAATGTCATAAAGAAGTTAACATAATGTAAAAGAAAGTTGTCGCAATGTAACAGTAGTGTGTGTAAATGTCATAAAGAGTTAACCTAATGTAAAGGAAAGTTGATAAAATGCAATAGTAGTGCTAATAAATGTCACAAAAAGATGACATACTGTAATGGAAGGTTAAGACAATGCAATAGTAGTGTGGGTTAATGTCATAAAGAGTTGACATAATGTAATGGAAGGTTCACACAATGCAATAGTAGTGTGGGTTAATGTCATAAAGAGTTGATATAATATATAATGGAAGGTTGACACAGACAATGCAATACTAGTGTGGGTTAATGTCAAAAAGAGTTGACATAATGTAGAGGAAAGTTGACACAATGCAATACCAGTGTGAGTAAATGTCATAAAGAGTTGACATAATGTAATGGAAGGTTGACGCAATGCAATCGCAGTGTTCTGCTATAAGGCAGTGACGGCGTTCCATAGGTATACATGTAACCCCCAACCTCCCCGGCCCATATCCTATATATGATCTCTAGTGGCATTAAATTTGTATGTTAAATACAGAGGTAAAACGGTACTCACAACGTTTACTGATCCTGTAATGAATCCTCCTGTCAGACACGGTACAGTGTGTGATGATGTCCAGCTGTAGACTGTCTATGAAGAGGTCGTACATCTTCTCCGGTCTGTCCGGTACATACAGACATCTTTCTCCCTCACTCCTCTTATACTCCCAGGACCGGCAGTATTCTGAAATCACGTCACGTGACGCCATGGTCAGGAAAAACTCCAGATCACTGTCCTCCACCAGACACTCCGTAACAAAGGCGTACATTACGTCATGTCGGTCCTCCTCTGATATAAAGGTTATAACCCCGTCACGTGTTTCTGTGATTCCATCAGGAAGATCTACCGTGCCGTCATCAGTTATATCAGGGTAATACCTCTTTCTTATCTTGTCCTTTGTGGTTTTGTGTAATTGTTCAATGAAACTAATCCGATATTTATCAGATATAAGTAAACAATACAGTTGACATCTCACTTCCGGCGGATAGCTATGGATTTTATCTGTAATGACAAACACATAAATAAGTTATGAATCACCAAACAAATTAATTAATAAAATCATAGACCTAAATTGAAGGGATCGCCGACTTATGACGTCACAGTTGTATTTTCTTTATACGATCCCCCTGCGATTGCAGCGCCCTCACCGGGATGTATAGAAAGCAACTTCCTGTAATGAAATTATGTAGAGGTGAAGTCAAAAACACCGTTTATTATGGTAGGAAGGTATTGTTGTGTGGTGGGATGCCACAATTCTCAAGGAAAAACAAAAGACTCGGAGATAACTACAAGTTATTTTAGTTTTCCTAAAGGAACTGATTTAGTTTCACAGCAATGGAGATCGAAGCTCATCAGTGCTGTGAACAGAGTCGATGAGACTTTTAATGCAGACACCATGTACATTTGTTCTGCTCACTTCGACAAAAGCTGTCTGCTTTTTCACGGTATTGACGATATATATACCTAATTTTGTGATAACAAAATTATTCTGAAATACATCTATTTTCAAGTGTTGTTTTGACTATCAGTATCATGTGTATATATATGGTATGGGCTATGGCAAATTATTTTATTATGATATACTGTCTGAGTGAATGATGTCCAAACTTAGGCACATAAATATAATTACATACATTTATATTGTAATATATGAAGTATACAAGATATAACTAGTGCATTTCAATTCATTTGTTTTGCTTTGACATAAATACAGGTAAAGGATTTAAATTAATACCTGGAAGTATACCAACAGTAAACATGCCACAGAAATCCGTGGAGACTCCAAAGCTACCACCAAGGAAAGCTCCAGTTAGTTAACTTATTGTTCATTTTTTGTTCAATTTGGTTCTGAATTACTCAATCAGGTGTTCAGATTTACCTAATAATTTAAAATCTTTTTTTAAGGCCACACAAGTTTAATTTCTTGTTTATCGGACATTTGATGAAAAAAGTACGAGCCGGATAGCGGTTAAATAATATTATATAATATTATTACTTCATTGTAAGCTTAAGTTTTAGGCGGTGCCTAAAAAAAATTTGAACAGAGAAGTGTATTTTTTCTGATTTGCCGAGTAAGTAGATTAAAAGTACAATAAATAGAGCGGAAATGAAACAGAAAACAGCACAGAATTCCCATGGTGCAGGGATTTTAAATTAATATTATTTGTATAGGTTTGTTTAAAAACTAGCGCGAGGGTCTGACAAACAAAATTTTTTATTGGTGTGGCCTAATGGATGTTTAATTTTATAAATCACAAAATTTAAAGCCTAAAAAAATGATATTCAATTTGTAAAAAAAAAGGTATACTTGATATAAAAATCAGCATGAATCTAGAGGAGATTTGAATTTATTTTCAACAATTTAGAGTGAGCGTCCATCGCCAACTTTGCCAGAAAAAGTTGCGTATTATAACCTTGGAGAAGTTCAGAGGGATGGTGTTAAGTGTTTAGACTGGATTACCTTAAAATCTGACAAGTCAGTATTGGTGCTTGGGCAATATGACCACACAGCTGGGTGCATTACAAAGAGAGTGGTCATCAATGCAGATCTCTCAGTAAATGTGTTTTTTCAAGGTTTGTACCTATCCAAAGATAGTATTTTTTCTAAAATGTCTACATAAATAATCTTTTACTTTTCTGTAGATCAGAACGATGCTGGATCATCGAATATAAAAGCTCCACTATCTTAAATCATTCTCAAAATATTTATTCAATTGTCAAACTGTATAATACTAAATTTTCTCAGTTTGCAATTGTGAAATTTATTTTGGATGATTTAAAAATCAACATTGTGCAAGGCTGCTGGTCGTCCTACTTTTAAAGTTGCTGGATCAACATTCGCACTGCTGGTATTTCATGTGTCAATTTAACTACAATCTGAATGTAAGCAACATTTCAATTAAAGATTTTTAAAAAGATTTATATAAGTCCTCATCATAATTATGTATTGCTTTGTATATTGATTTTTCTTACATGTAATATGTAACACTCAGTTTATGTATAAAATTGCACGTGTATCCACACACAAGACATAAAATTAATGAACAAGTTACAATGAGCTCTCAAATTTTTACTTATGTAGAAGTGTGTGTCAAAGGGCTGGACAGATCAATAGAAAAGGTGACCCTCACAACTTTTTTGAAGAATGTTGCTGCTATGTCCAAGTGTCCAGGTGTGAAGGACTTTGCAGATGTTCCAATTCATAGCTATGATGGATACAGGTTTATTTCAACATCTATAATTGATGGTAAGCCTGTGACAAGTACCATCATTAGAGCTCATACCGGTTCAGGTGGAGTAAAACAAACCAGTAGGTGTGAAGGCTGTGAAAAGTTGCTGGTTATAATAAACAAAGGTTTAACAACTAAAATTAACAAAGTACATCCTAAGACCCCATTAACTTCTCTCCCTCAAAGTACACTAATACAGGAGGTGAAAGCTGCACGGCAGGAAAATAAAAGGGTACAAAGTGTTAGGGCAGCACTACAGAGTGAAGATCAGGCAATGGTTGAAGAAACAGTTAGTGAGGGCCTTTTTCAAGCCATAGAGGGGAGGAAATCTGACAACACTCTGATGGATTTGTTTTGGCAAGAGCAGAAGAAAGCTTTTTCAAAAAGCCCTAAAGGTAATTAATGTAGATCAGTAGGGTACTTGGCATACTTACAGAGGTTGATTTACCAGACAGTTTGTAGCCGGCAATTTACTGCTGCTGGTGATCTGTTTTAAATTAAAAAGGAATGATATCCTTGATAAAGGACATAAGGAATTATATCACTGATACTGGTCGTTAAAAAGATTTTTCATACAGATAGACCAACAAATAATTACAGGGATTTAGAACTGTTAAATAGGTAATGTCTTGACACCCCATACTGGAGATGAAAGGGTGAAAAATTAATATTGATACCATAAAGATGAAGCTTTTTTGTTTTATTGTTCTCTGCTGGAAAGATATAATGATTGTCATTTTTCTTATTAATATACACTTCTTTATTACCATGATTGTATTCAAAAGGAATGAGGTGGCATCCGATGATGATTCGGTTTGCCATTTACCTCCAATTTCAAAGTTCCCGTGCATATGAAGCATTACGAGAGTCGGGAATTCTTCGCCTCCCAAACAAATCTACCCTAAGGGATTATACCAACTACATCCAGCCCCAGTCTGGTTTTCAACCTCAGGCTTTTGAGGTATAATTTCAGTTTTCAAACATGGTTATAAGTATATTTTGCTGAAAAATGCACAATAAATGTCAAGATTTTATTTGAAGGAGTTGAAAAAAATTGCATATGACTTGCCACCAGAAAAAAGATATGTTGCCCTTCTTCATGATGAAATGAAGATTAAAGCAGATCTCGTGTATGACAGAAGGAGTGATCAGGTCATAGGGTTTACTAGTCCTGATACCTGGAAATTTGATGAGGTTTGAAAAAAAAACATTTACATCACATTCATGATGAAGGAAAAACATTATTATTTATTAAGGTTTAAAATAAATGCCAAATTTATTTCATTTTCATTTGTCACAATCAACTTGAGACTAAATCTGATTTCCTATTACCTGTATAGTATTTTTTGAAAGTCATGCTTCATTTGATCAACAGATACACTTATTAGTAAACTGTGATTATGTGGTACCCATGGTATGCGTAAATAGCAGCTAAGCTAAGCAATATTTAAAAAGGTTACTCCTACTTAGTTTTTGTCCTACTGCAGTTAATGAAACCTGTAGAGCTACAGTCATGACAGAGACATCAGGGAAATATCTGTGAATGAAATTTCTGTATTTTATTGATTAAATGCATTATGTTATACAATTTAGGATGAAACCAACAGAATTGCATCACACATTCTTGTATTTATGGTTGTTGGCATAAATTCACATGTGAAGATGAGCATTGGCCACTTTCCAACAAAAACATCCACTGCAGATGAGCTGTACCCTCTTTTATGGAAAGCTATTGCCTATTTAGAAACATCCGGTTTAAAGGTTTATAAAACTATGTATTCAAGCATTGTAAGCTATCTATTCTTAATTTATTACCTGGAATGTACTATGATTTCTTCAAATACTAAAGTGCATTCATTTTATGTGTATGAATACTAAGCATTTGCAAAATAGGTTATCTCCTCAACAAGTGACAAGGCCTCTCCAAACCAACGCCTATACAGGATCCATCGGACAGCAAATGAGCCCATTGTATTCAAAACCGACAACTTATTTGCAACAGAAAAAAGAAATGTGTTTTTCTTTTCTGATGCGCCACATCTTGTAAAAACAGTAAGAAACAATGTATACAAATCCAGACCAGGAGGAACAAAATATCTATGGGTATGTCAATGCACTTATTTAGGTAAAAAGACTTATTTCATCTTGATGATCATGCTGTTGCAGAAGCTTTTTGACAGTTGGCATTCAACATTAAAGGTGATTTAGGCAAATTATTTTTTTATTTTCCTAGAACAATGATAAGAACATAATATGGTCTCATGTGGAGAAAGTGTACACAGATGACACTCAAGGTCAATTGTATCGCACAAAATTAAAGTATGATCACATCTATCTAACACCATCATCCACGATGAGTGTTCGGCTAGCAGCTCAGGTGATTATTTTCATAGTTTTGTAAGGGTTTCAAAATATATTGTTTTTGAAGTTGAAATTACGGTAAATCTTTTTTATGTACACCTATAAGAATCTTTCTAAGTTTATATTCTATTGAGCAAATTTGCTATAATAGGTTCTGAGTGACTCTGTTTCACGAGTCTTGGCAAGCTATTATGGCCCAGATATGTCAGAGACAGCAAAGTTCTTCTCACTAGTTGACCGCTTCTTTGATTGCTTAAACGTCAGGTCTCTTCGTGAAGCTGTACAGGTTAGGAAGCCTGACCTTGCACCATATAAGACCATAAACGACCCACGTTTCCAGGTAACAATTACTTTATCCAGTCTATATACTTGGGACATTTTTGCTTATGAACATGTGTAGCCACAATAAAAAAAAATAATAGATCGAGAATTGATTAAAAATCAGATTATTATCATTAGTTTTGATTACCAGTTCTTGCAAACTGAATTCCTTCAGTACCTTGATCAGTGGAAAACAGCAGTGCAAAATAGACAGGGTTTCACAAAATCTTAAAAAAACAGAATGTTCCTTTCTCATCAAACTTATGAGGGAATTCTTATGACAGGTAGAATATTAATTTTGCATCTACGATGATTAAATACAATATACCCATATGTAAAGTACTTCAGATTTGATGTGAACAAGTTATTTATGCTGGCAAATACTACATATTTATAGAGAGAAATCACCTCTTTATCTTTTCATGCAATATATGATTTGTATATTTTGAGTTTTGTGCACGTTTGTTTTTAACCTGCTAGTCAGACTGATGCTGGATCATGATCATATTGCAAATCATTCTCAAAATGTGAAACAATTGTCAAACTGTCTTAATTTCTAATTAGTTTGCAATTGAATTTCCTCATTTTGGATGATTTTAAAAACAACCATGGAAAAAGTATGCTGAGCATCTTCCAAGTGGTTATGTACTGTACACAAGGATGCTGGATCATCAATACCTGAACTATCTGTAACAATTTACCATTATCCATGAGTTTTGTCTCATTTTTCATCTTTCTCTCAGATATTATATCCATATTGCATCTGAATGCTTTAAAATTAAAGTCATTTAATTTACATACTAGTACTACAATGTGTCACACTTGTATTTATTCCATAGTCCATGCTCTAATAGAGGCTGTCAAGTACCTCCTTGGACAGGGACTGCCCTATGTCCTCAGCCAGGACTTCTGTCAAGACCCTCTAGAGGAGCACTTTGGGCGACATAGAGGACTTGGGGCCAGGCAAGACAACCCAACCATTCATCAGTTTAGGTACATTTTGTTGCTTTATGGTACTATGATCTCACTTTGATGTCAATTTTCCTTATTATTATATTTTAGACAAAATCCTTAACTGCAAATATTTTATTTTTTCAACATTGCTTTATTATAATACAGTGTTATACATAAAATATGTATAACAGAAAGAATGTTTATTAAATGTTTTTTCAGCTATCAGGAAAATCAACTCCGATTGCAGAGGGGTCTTGCCTTTGCTGTGACACCGAAGGGGAACACAGCAGGGAGAGATGGGGGAAAGAGACCCACTTCAGTCTCTGACAGCCCATTAAAGCGAATTAAAAGACATTGATCAAGGTAAGTTTTTCAATTTTAATACAGGATAATTCTGCTTAATACATGTACATGTACTCATATCTCATCTTATTCCTCCAAATGTTGTCTGTTTTATCTTCTGTAACAGCAGCTGATATGTTTAATAATTGAATTAAGATTAATCAGTGATCAATAGAATTTCTAAGTGATTTTTGTTTTCCTGCAGATTTTGTTTTGCAGTGAAATTTTTCCATAGTCTGTCTACATTTGGCATGACAACGAACCTTATGGAAAAGGTTGATGGCATGTAGTAGAAGTTTCTCTTGTGATGCTGTATCCACGTTAGTATGGTATGTGGAAGTATAAAAACCACTGACAACCCGATCATCCTGACATACAGAATTCACAAAGAGTTGACGTGATGGAACAGTAACTTCAGAGCTACACAAACTTCTAAAAACAAATTCCAGTAACATGACAAAATCAGTAAAAATGGTACATGGCTGCGTTAATCCACCTCTGGATTTTACGAGATCAGTTTTGTACTACCATCTCTATCAGTTAATTTCTCAATAATGTCTACTATGGATGACACAGTTTTGAAATGTTTTTTACAACTAAAAAGAACAAAACCTGCTATGTAAGATATGATATCTCTCTCAGCTGCAGACAGGCCCTCAGGTTGTTTGCTGCTACATTCACCTGCTGAGGACTGAAACTTACATTTCACTACCTCCTCTGCTACTTGCAGACAGACAAAGGTTGAAAGCTGCAAGTCTCCTATCAATGGGGCAACATCCTCTCTGAGAAATGGCAGCATGGTATGAAAACGAAGCCAGGCTTTTTCCTTGGAAGCGGAGGTAAAAATGCTTTTTTCAGAGGAAGCGACATCATTCAATTTCTGAAGCTTTTCAACGAGTCCTTGCACTGTAACCCAGAATATCAACTTATGTTTATCTGGACTTAATTTAAAAGCACTTGATTATATGGATGTTCATCATATCATCTCATGAATGCTGTACTGATAAAATGAATAAAGCAGGTTACATGTACAAGTTTTTGTCTACACAATCATCCACGCAATGACAAGCTGAAAGCCCAGAATTTACAATACATGTACTTTAAAAAAATTATACACGTATATGTCTACTGTTATGGAATTATTTATGATAGATTAAAAATATTGCTTCTTTGAAAGTTTTTTGTATAAATTTTAGACTCTGCACTTCAAACTAAATTGAGGGATGAATTAGCCATGTTAATATTGTTCAATATAAGCACATTTCTTATTTTTGTTTTACAAGAAGTAGCATTTTAATGGCATTAATCTCTTGACCTCTGTCTCCTGGTGTTATGGTTGTCATGGTTATATTTATATTCATTGAAAGTAACAAGATATGCAGATGTATATTGGTCAGAGAAGTTGTGTATATTTGCATACATGTACAATATAAAATCATGTAAATGTGACAACCAAAAATTAATAAATGTTAATAAAATTAAGATATATTTGATGAATATGTAATAACCATAATTAAAATCAATATTATAAAATGAATGTCTTTTCCACATTTTTTTTTATTTAATAAGTTATTTGATCATGCAAGTGAGACATTGCTTCAGTGCATAAATGTTGGTAAACATGTGAACACTCAACAAGAAATACTGCTTCAATGTGGATGACAATATGACTGTACTATACATGTATTGGTATATTGGTCAGAGGAGTAAAATGTAAATCAAATAATCAAGAAATTCATAACTTAAAGTTCATGCACCTACCATCGACACACAAGATAGTTTTAAGCATCTGGTCTGGCAAAATCTCATCTCTTGCAATATTATGTATCACTTTCAATACAACCTCCTCATCAACGAGCTGAGTTGCTTGGTTTCCAACCAAAGCTGGTGTGACTAAAGTGTCCTCCATGTCCCCCTCCATAACATCCTCGATGCCCTAAATTTTACAGTTTATTCATGCTTTTAAAGTTTACCAAATGCAATATACATCACAGCCTGATGATCCAGCATCAATCTTGCCAGCAGATCAAGTTTTCTATTTATAGCACTAACTTACTGTAAAATTTATGCTTTCCCCCAAATACATTGCAAAAGAAAATTTTCAAAAAAAAACTTTTCATACAGTAGCAATGTACATCATAAATCTGTTAAGTCAGAGCTATAATTCGCTATCCCATCTACATGAAATGGTAAATAGTGGTAAAAAGGGTCTAGATTTAGTCCAATTGTGTGCATCAGCTGTTGAACATAATCGTTCCTGATTGTCACATTTCGCTAGCATAATATAAAAAATTCACAATTTAAGAAAAAACCTACAAGCATATAAGGTAATGTTTATTTTATTTTTTTCCAGTTCAACATATAAATAATTATAGTAAGGTTACATTTCAATAACGTTTACCTTCCAACGCGTATGATCAGCTGATTCTATAGCAATGCTAGACTGTCCTAATTATTTTCTGACTCGTTTATCATGTTTATTACCTCAAATAAATCTTCCATGAATGCTGCAATATTGTCTGTTAATCAACAAATATGTTGAACAGTCTTTTGTAAGCTATTATATCGCGGAGTTAGAATATAAACAACATAAGTTTCTTATATCGGAAGTACAGCTTCGATTTTCTATACATCCCGGTGAGGGCGCTGCGAGCGCAGGGACATATTTTCCCGCCAAAGCGAGTCGGCGATCCCTTCAATTTAGGTCTATGATAAAATAAAATAAATGAATTGTTAACATTCAGTCTAACTATATGGCATGCACTCCAATCTTTTTCTTTACACTATATGTACACGTATGTATTCATTCCTATTGAAGAGATGTTTTAGAATGTGAACCATCCCCCCCCCCCACTACATAATTTTTCAATTGCTACTTTTAACCATCGCTGAATAAATGCTATTAAAAAGATGAGGGGATTTATAACAAATTTAAGAATAATCCTGAAATACGAATTCAAATCTGTAAAATATGATAGGTTTATTTTAATAATAGCTATAAATTGAAATAACGTTTGCTTTCGTCGCCCGCGAGACACAGTGATTCGAGCATATGCTTTAGAGTCCAGGAGTAGGGAGTTCATTCTTTTAATAGCGACACCACATTATTTTCTTGTTTGTCGGACATCTGATGTCAAAAGTATGAGAGGGAAACAATTTAGTAACAATATTTTTACTTTTTTGAATGAAATATTGTTAGGTGGAACTTGAACAAAATTGAGCGAAACTATATCCCCCTTACCTTATTTCCTTATTTTTCTTCTCTCTTTTTTTAGAGCTACATATAGCAGAATGACGAAGAGTACGAAAAATGGAGATGAAATAAAAGGAAAAAATATATATCAATAAGACATTGTAATTAAGCAATGTTGCATGAGGAACATATATACAGAATCATGTTTAGTAGGATTCGCAGAAACTGCAGGAAAAGAAAGGGGGGGGGGGGAA